>NW_024102678.1:0-55345 GCF_013122585.1 Styela clava
GATTGAATCTGCTCCAGATTTTGCATGTGCATTCATCATATGTCGTACCAGAAGCCTATTGATTTTGGATAAATGATGTCGTATAATTAGCGAGTTACACAAAAAATCGCCCAATCAGAATTGCCAAGTTGGATGTATGAGGAGGTGGGCTAGACCTGCTTCACTCATCAAATAGAAGCCACAACAAGCCAAATAACGTCCAAATTATTTTAAATACTATTAATCAATAACAGTACCGGTAATCAAAATTAAAATTAATTAGGGCGGTATGATACAGAGGTAGGAAAATTGGTTAAGGGAATATATATGGTGTTTAAGGTTCAAGTAAGGTTTCTAGGGTCATGGATTATAGGCAAGTAACTTTAATTGAGGTTGTTGATCACTGCGGTCAGTTCAAATTCATCACGGATGATTCATCAGTCTGCAAGTTTTGTTGATGTATACACCTTTCATGTTGACATAGACAGCATTTAAATTGATCATCATGACGTCCTGAAAAACGAAAAATATATCTGCGAGTACAATATTCAATGATTGCAAATAAGGAATCAATAGAAAACTAGATAATAAGTTAATAGAAATATCTTCCGCTCAAGAAGCACGCGATTTTATAATTTCATATCAAAGTAGCATATATCAAGTTTATCACACACATTGAACCTAAAACTACTCAAATTTAGAAAAGGGAGTACTCCCTTGTTGAGGATACCCCTATTCATCAAAATTACTTAAAGCAAAAAAGGGTTAAATTTTGCAATTTTCAAATGTTAATAGAAATATGTTTCGCTCAAGAGGCGCGCAATTTTATAATTTCATATCAAAGTAGAATATATTAAGTTCATCACACACATTGAACCTAAAACTACTCGAACTTAGAAAAGGGAGTACTCCCCTGTTTTAAGACACCCCTTTTCATCAAAATTACGTAAAGCGAAAACGGGTTGAATTTTGCAATTTTCAAATATTAATAGAAATATCTTCCGCTCAAGAGGCACGCGATTTTATAATTTCATATCAAAGTAGAATATATAAAGTTTATCACACACATTGAACCTAAAACTACTCAAACTTAGAAAAGGGAGTACTTCCTTGTTAAAGATACCCCTATTCATCAAAATTACGTGAAACGTAATAATGGTAAATTTTGCAATTTTCAAATATTAATAGAAATATGTTCCGCTCAAGAGGCACGCGATTTTATAATTTCATATCAAAGTAGAATATATTAAGTTTATCACACACATTGAACCTAAAACTACTCGAACTTAAAAAAGGGAGTGCACCCTGTTGAAGATACCCCTTTTCATCAAAATTACGTAAAGCGAAAACGGGTTGAATTTTGCAATTTTCAAATATTAATAGAAATATCTTCCGCTCAAGAGGCACGCGATTTTATGATTTCATATCAAAGTAGAATATATTAAGTTTATCACACACATTGAACCTAAAACTACTCGAATTTAGAAAAGGGAGTACTCCCTTGTTGAAGATACCCCTATTCATCAAAATTACTTAAAGCGAAAAAGGGTTAAATTTTGCAATTTTCAAATGTTAATAGAAATATGTTCCGCTCAAGAGGCACGCGATTTTATAATTTCATATCAAAGTAGAATATATTAAGTTTATCACACACATTGAACCTAAAACTACTCGAACTTAGAAAAAGGAGTACTCCCCTGTCCGCTCAAGAGGCACGCGATTTTATATTTTCATATCAAAGTGGAATATATAAAGTTTATTACACACATTGAACCTAGAACTACTCGAAGTTAGAAAAGGGAGTACTCCCCTGTTGAAGATACCCTTATTCATCAAAATTACGTAGAGCGATAAAGGATTAATTTTTGCAATTTTCAAATATTAATAAAAAGTCCTTCCGCTCAAGAGGCACGCGATTTCAGAATTTCATATCAAAGTGGAATATATAAAATTTATCACACACATTGAACCTAAAACTACTCGAACTTAGAAAAGGGATACTCCTTATCTGGTAATCTCAGGTACAAGGATGCTGGAGTGGGGTGGGGAGAGCTGGGGGGGAGGGTGTTCCGCGGTTAGGTTACGTGAACCGTGCAGGTACGGCGCGCAGTTTATGTTTATTCTCTTTCTAATAATTATATCTCGCTTCTGTTTGCGAGAGCAAGAAGGAATTAACGTTGCGATGGTGAAGGATCCATCCTATTTAAACGTCAAGATATATGTGTCTAAACTGTATGTCGTCGCGTAAGTAGTTCGTTACTATGATCAGAAATGCGGAATCACGAATTTGAGTCTAAAACAATCACTGGTCTTCAATAATTTGTATTCAACTCTATTTCATCTACTTATTTATTGGCAGATGACATGCTTTTGTTGCACGTATCTGACTCGTGGCCAATAAGCAGGGGCGTAGCCAGAAATTTTCAAAGGGGGGGGAGTGTTCTGAATTTTTTTTTTGCTAAGTTAGATTGAAACAGCTTGCGGGTCGGATCGAACGCTGGCATACGTGTGTTTTTATTAGTCTTGAGGGTCTAAAAAGGCATTTCAAAGCACGGAAAATTGCTTTCTATGAAACAGAAAATTGATTTTAATTTTTTTACTTTTCAAAAAGAGGTGGTTTCGAACCGCAAAAACCACCCACCCCTGGCTACGCCACTGCCACTATGAGTAAATTTTTTGGCGTCTGACGTAACAAAATGATCTAGTGATTTCAAATTTGAAACAGATACAGAGGAAAATTTTGAAGGCGTGATCATTCAAGTTTGTGATCTGCTAGAGGTAACATGAACACTCTTCTCCCCAGCCCCCAACAGTTTTTTTTGAACGGTATTCATCTGCTCGAATTATTCTTATTACTCATCGATTTAAGTATGTTGATAGGTATTTGTCTGTCTGTTAGATGCACGTGATATCTCACGAAAGCGAGATTGAATCTGCTCCAGATTTTGCATGTGCATTCATCATATGTCGTACCAGAAGCCTATTGATTTTGGATAAATGATGTCGTATAATTAGCGAGTTACACAAAAATCGCCCAATCAGAATTGCCAAGTTGGATGTATGAGGAGGTGGGCTAGACCTGCTTCACTCATCAAATAGAAGCCACAACAAGCCAAATAACGTCCAAATTATTTTAAATACTATTAATCAATAACAGTACCGGTAATCAAAATTAAAATTAATTAGGGCGGTATGATACAGAGGTAGGAAAATTGGTTAAGGGAATATATATGGTGTTTAAGGTTCAAGTAAGGCTTCTAGGGTCATGGATTATAGGCAAGTAACTTTAATTGAGGTTGTTGATCACTGCGGTCAGTTCAAATTCATCACGGATGATTCATCAGTCTGCAAGTTTTGTTGATGTATACACCTTTCATGTTGACATAGACAGCATTTAAATTGATCATCATGACGTCCTGAAAAACGAAAAATATATCTGCGAGTACAATATTCAATGATTGCAAATAAGGAATCAATAGAAAACTAGATAATAAGTTAATAGAAATATCTTCCGCTCAAGAGGCACGCGATTTTATAATTTCATATCAAAGTAGCATATATCAAGTTTATCACACACATTGAACCTAAAACTACTCAAATTTAGAAAAGGGAGTACTCCCTTGTTGCGGGATACCCTATTCATCAAAATTACTTAAAGCAAAAAGGGTTAAATTTTGCAATTTTCAATGTTAATAGAAATATGTTTCGCTCAAGAGGCGCGCGAATTTTATAATTTCATATCAAAGTACAATATATTAAGTTCATCACACACATTGAACCTAAAACTACTCGAACTTAGAAAAGGGAGTACTCCCCTGTTTTAAGACACCCCTTTTCATCAAAATTACGTAAAGCGAAAACGGGTTGAATTTTGCAATTTTCAAATATTAATAGAAATATCTTCCGCTCAAGAGGCACGCGATTTTATAATTTCATATCAAAGTAGAATATATAAAGTTTATCACACACATTGAACCTAAAACTACTCAACTTAGAAAAGGGAGTACTTCCCTGTTAAAGATACCCCTTTCATCAAAATTACGTGAAACGTAATAATGGTAAATTTTGCAATTTTCAAATATTAATAGAAATATGTTCCGCTCAAGAGGCACGCGATTTTATAATTTCATATCAAAGTAGAATATATTAAGTTTATCACACACATTGAACCTAAAACTACTCGAACTTAAAAAAGGGAGTGCTCCCCTGTTGAAGATACCCCTTTTCATCAAAATTACGTAAAGCGAAAAAGGGTTGAATTTTGCAATTTTCAAATATTAATAGAAATATGTTCCGCTCAAGAGGCACGCGATTTTATAATTTCATATCAAAGTAGAATATATTAAGTTTATCACACACATTGAACCTAAAACTACTCGAACTTAGAAAAGGAGTACTCCCTTGTTGAAGATACCCCTTTTCATCAAAATTACGTAAAGCGAAAAAGGGTTAAATTTTGCAATTTTCAAATGTTAATAGAAATATGTTCCGCTCAAGAGGCACGCGATTTTATAATTTCATATCAAAGTAGAATATATTAAGTTTATCACACACATTGAACCTAAAACTACTCGAACTTAGAAAAAGGAGTACTCCCCTGTTGAAGATACCCCTTTTCATCAAAATTACGTAAAGCGAAAACGGGTTGAATTTTGCAATTTTCAAATATTAATAGAAATATCTTCCGCTCAAGAGGCACGCGATTTTATAATTTTATATCAAAGTAGAATATATTAAGTTTATCACACACATTGAACCTAAAACTACTCGAATTTAGAAAAGGGAGTACTCCCTTGTTGAAGATACCCCTATTCATCAAAATCACGTAAAGCGAAAACGGGTTGAATTTTGCAATTTTCAAATATTAATAGAAATATCTTCCGCTCAAGAGGCACGCGATTTTATAATTTCATATCAAAGTAGAAGATATAAAGTTTATCACACACATTGAACCTGAAACTACTCGAACTCAGAAAAAGGAGTACTCCCTTGTCGAAGATACCCCTATTCATCAAAATTACGTGAAACGTAATAATGGTAAATTTTGCAATTTTCAAATATTAATAGAAATATGTTCCGCTCAAGAGGCACGCGATTTTATAATTTCATATCAAAGTAGAATATATTAAGTTTATCACACACATTGAACCTAAAACTACTCGAACTTAGAAAAGGGAGTACTCCCCTGTTGAAGATACCCCTTTTCATCAAAATTACGTAAAGCGAAAAAGGGTTAAATTTTGCAATTTTCAAATGTTAATAGAAATATGTTCCGCTCAAGAGGCACGCGATTTTATAATTTCATATCAAAGTAGAATATATTAAGTTTATCACACACATTGAACCTAAAACTACTCGAACTTAGAAAAGGGAGTACTCCCCTGTTGAAGATACCCCTTTTCATCAAAATTACGTAAAGCGAAAAAGGGTTAAATTTTGCAATTTTCAAATGTTAATAGAAATATGTTCCGCTCAAGAGGCACGCGATTTTATAATTTCATATCAAAGTAGAATATATTAAGTTTATCACACACATTGAACCTAAAACTACTCGAACTTAGAAAAGGGAGTACTCCCCTGTTTTAAGATACCCCTTTTCATCAAAATTACGTAAAGCGAAAAAGGGTTAAATTTTGCAATTTTCAAATGTTAATAGAAATATGTTTCGCTCAAGAGGCACGCGATTTTATAATTTCATATCAAAGTAGAATATATTAAGTTTATCACACACATTGAACCTAAAACTACTCGAACTTAGAAAAGGGAGTACTCCCCTGTTGAAGATACCCCTTTTCATCAAAATTACGTAAAGCGAAAACGGGTTGAATTTTGCAATTTTCAAATATTAATAGAAATATGTTCCGCTCAAGAGGCACGCGATTTTATAATTTCATATCAAAGTAGAATATATTAAGTTTATCACACACATTGAACCTAAAACTACTCGAACTTAGAAAAGGAGTACTCCCCTGTTGAAGATACCCCTATTCATCAAAATTACGTAAAGCGAAAAAGGGTTAAATTTTGCAATTTTCAAATGTTAATAGAAATATGTTCCGCTCAAGAGGCACGCGATTTTATAATTTCATATCAAAGTAGAATATATTAAGTTTATCACACACATTGAACCTAAAACTACTCGAACTTAGAAAAGGGAGTACTCCCCTGTTGAAGATACCCCTTTTCATCAAAATTACGTAAAGCGAAAAAGGGTTGAATTTTGCAATTTTCAAATGTTAATAGAAATATGTTCCGCTCAAGAGGCACGCGATTTTATAATTTCATATCAAAGTAGAATATATTAAGTTTATCACACACATTGAACCTAAAACTACTCGAACTTAGAAAAGGGAGTACTCCCCTGTTGAAGATACCCCTTTTCATCAAAATTACGTAAAGCGAAAAAGGGTTAAATTTTGCAATTTTCAAATATTAATAGAAATATGTTCCGCTCAAGAGGCACGCGATTTTATAATTTCATATCAAAGTAGAATATATTAAGTTTATCACACACATTGAACCTAAAACTACTCGAACTTAGAAAAGGGAGTACTCCCCTGTTGAAGATACCCCTTTTCATCAAAATTACGTAAAGCGAAAAACGGGTTAAATTTTGCAATTTTCAAATGTTAATAGAAATATGTTCCGCTCAAGAGGCACGCGATTTTATAATTTCATATCAAAGTAGAATATATTAAGTTTATCACACACATTGAACCTAAAACTACTCGAACTTAGAAAAGGGAGTACTCCCTTGTTGAAGATACCCCTTTTCATCAAAATTACGTAAAGCGAAAAAGGGTTAAATTTTGCAATTTTCAAATGTTAATAGAAATATGTTCCGCTCAAGAGGCACGCGATTTTATAATTTCATATCAAAGTAGAATATATTAAGTTTATCACACACATTGAACCTAAAACTACTCGAACTTAGAAAAGGGAGTACTCCCCTGTTGAAGATACCCCTTTTCATCAAAATTACGTAAAGCGAAAACGGGTTGAATTTTGCAATTTTCAAATATTAATAGAAATATCTTCCGCTCAAGAGGCACGCGATTTTATAATTTCATATCAAAGTAGAATATATTAAGTTTATCACACACATTGAACCTAAAACTACTCGAACTTAGAAAAGGGAGTACTCCCCTGTTGAAGATACCCCTTTTCATCAAAATTACGTAAAGCGAAAAAGGGTTAAATTTTGCAATTTTCAAATGTTAATAGAAATATGTTCCGCTCAAGAGGCACGCGATTTTATAATTTCATATCAAAGTAGAATATATTAAGTTTATCACACACATTGAACCTAAAACTACTCGAACTTAGAAAAAGGAGTACTCCCCTGTTGAAGATACCCCTTTTCATCAAAATTACGTAAAGCGAAAAAGGGTTAAATTTTGCAATTTTCAAATGTTAATAGAAATATGTTCCGCTCAAGAGGCACGCGATTTTATAATTTCATATCAAAGTAGAATATATTAAGTTTATCACACACATTGAACCTAAAACTACTCGAACTTAGAAAAGGGAGTACTCCCCTGTTGAAGATACCCCTTTTCATCAAAATTACGTAAAGCGAAAAAGGGTTAAATTTTGCAATTTTCAAATGTTAATAGAAATATGTTCCGCTCAAGAGGCACGCGATTTTATAATTTCATATCAAAGTAGAATATATTAAGTTTATCACACACATTGAACCTAAAACTACTCGAACTTAGAAAAGGGAGTACTCCCCTGTTGAAGACACCCCTTTTCATCAAAATTACGTAAAGCGAAAAAGGGTTAAATTTTGCAATTTTCAAATGTTAATAGAAATATGTTCCGCTCAAGAGGCACGCGATTTTATGAATTCATATCAAAGCAGAATATATTAAGTTTATCACACACATTGAACCTAAAACTACTCGAACTTAGAAAAAGGAGTACTCCCCTGTTGAAGATACCCCTTTTCATCAAAATTACGTAAAGCGAAAACGGGTTAAATTTTGCAATTTTCAAATATTAATAGAAATATCTTCCGCTCAAGAGGCACGCGATTTTATAATTTCATATCAAAGTAGGAATATATTAAGTTTATCACACACATTGAACCTAAAACTACTCGAACTTAGAAAAAGGAGTACTCCCCTGTTGAAGACACCCCTTTTCATCAAAATTACGTAAAGCGAAAACGGGTTAAATTTTGCAATTTTCAAATATTAATAGAAATATGTTCCGCTCAAGAGGCACGCGATTTTATAATTTCATATCAAAGTAGAATATATTAAGTTTATCACACACATTGAACCTAAAACTACTCGAACTTAGAAAAGGAGTACTCCCCTGTTGAAGATACCCCTTTTCATCAAAATTACGTAAAGCGAAAAAGTGGTTAAATTTTGCAATTTTCAAATTTTAATAGAAATATGTTCCGCTCAAGAGGCACGCGATTTTATAATTTCATATCAAAGTGGAATATATTAAGTTTATCACACACATTGAACCTAAAACTACTCGAACTTAGAAAAGGGAGTACTCCCCTGTTGAAGACACCCCTTTTCATCAAAATTACGTAAAGCGAAAAAGTGTTTGATTTTGCAATTTTCAAATATTAATAGAAATATCTTCCGCTCAAGAGGCACGCGATTTTATAATTTCATATCAAAGTAGAATATATGAAGTTTATCACACACATTGAATCTAAAACTACTCAAACTTAGAAAAGGGAGTACTTCCCTGTTGAAGATACCCCTTTTCATCAAAATTACGTAAAGCGAAAACGGGTTAAATTTTGCAATTTTCAAATATTAATAGAAAGTCTTTCCGCTCAAGAGGCACGCGATTTTATATTTTCATATCAAAGTGGAATATATAAAGTTTATTACACACATTGAACCTAGAACTACTCGAAGTTAGAAAAGGGAGTACTCCCCTGTTGAAGATACCCTTATTCATCAAAATTACGTAGAGCGATAAAGGATTAATTTTTGCAATTTTCAAATATTAATAAAAAGTCCTTCCGCTCAAGAGGCACGCGATTTCAGAATTTCATATCAAAGTGGAATATATAAAATTTATCACACACATTGAACCTAAAACTACTCGAACTTAGAAAAGGGAGTACTCCTTTATCTGGTAATCTCAGGTACAAGGATGCTGGGAGTGGGGTGGGGAGAGCTGGGGGGGAGGGTGTTCCGCGGTTAGGTTACGTGAACCGTGCAGGTACGGCGCGCAGTTTATGTTTATTCTCTTTCTAATAATTATATCTCGCTTCTGTTTGCGAGAGCAAGAAGGAATTAACGTTGCGATGGTGAAGGATCCATCCTATTTAAACCGTCAAGATATATGTGTCTAAACTGTATGTCGTCGCGTAAGTAGTTCGTTACTATGATCAGAAATGCGGAATCACGAATTTGAGTCTAAAACAATCACTGGTCTTCAATAATTTGTATTCAACTCTATTTCATCTACTTATTTATTGGCAGATGACATGCTTATGTTGCACGTATCTGACTCGTGGCCAATAAGCAGGGGCGTAGCCAGAAATTTTCAAAGGGGGGGGGGAGTGTTCTGATTTTTTTTTTGCTAAGTTAGATTGAAACAGCTTGCGGGTCGGATCGAACGCTGGCATACGTGTGTTTTTATTAGTCTTGAGGGTCTAAAAAGCATTTCAAGCCACGGAAAATTGCTTTCTATGACACAGAAAATTGATTTTATTTTTTTACTTTTCAAAAGAGGTGGTTTCGAACCGCAAAACCACCCCCACTGGCTACGCCACTGCCAATGAGTAATTTTGGCGTCTGACGTAACAAAATGATCTAGTGATTTCAAATTTGAACAGATACAGAGGAAAAATTTTGAAGGCGTGATCATTCAAGTTTGTGATCTGCTAGAGGTAACATGAACACTCTTCTCCCAGCCCCAACAGTTTTTTTTGAAGGTATTCATCTGCTCGAATTATTCTTATTACTCATCGATTTTAAGTATGTTGATAGGTATTTGTCTGTCTGTTAGATGCACGTGATATCTCACGAAAGCGAGATTGAATCTGCTCCAGATTTTGCATGTGCATTCATCATATGTCGTACCAGAAGCCTATTGATTTTGGATAAATGATGTCGTATAATTAGCGAGTTACACAAAAAATCGCCCAATCAGAATTGCCAAGTTGGATGTATGAGGAGGTGGGCTAGACCTGCTTCACTCATCAAATAGAAGCCACAACAAGCCAAATAACGTCCAAATTATTTTAAATACTATTAATCAATAACAGTACCGGTAATCAAAATTAAAATTAATTAGGGCGGTATGATACAGAGGTAGGAAAATTGGTTAAGGGAATATATATGGTGTTTAAGGTTCAAGTAAGGTTTCTAGGGTCATGGATTATAGGCAAGTAACTTTAATTGAGGTTGTTGATCACTGCGGTCAGTTCAAATTCATCACGGATGATTCATCAGTCTGCAAGTTTTGTTGATGTATACACCTTTCATGTTGACATAGACAGCATTTAAATTGATCATCATGACGTCCTGAAAAACGAAAAATATATCTGCGAGTACAATATTCAATGATTGCAAATAAGGAATCAATAGAAAACTAGATAATAAGTTAATAGAAATATCTTCCGCTCAAGAAGCACGCGATTTTATAATTTCATATCAAAGTAGCATATATCAAGTTTATCACACACATTGAACCTAAAACTACTCAAATTTAGAAAAGGGAGTACTCCCTTGTTGAGGATACCCCTATTCATCAAAATTACTTAAAGCAAAAAAGGGTTAAATTTTGCAATTTTCAAATGTTAATAGAAATATGTTTCGCTCAAGAGGCGCGCAATTTTATAATTTCATATCAAAGTAGAATATATTAAGTTCATCACACACATTGAACCTAAAACTACTCGAACTTAGAAAAGGGAGTACTCCCCTGTTTTAAGACACCCCTTTTCATCAAAATTACGTAAAGCGAAAACGGGTTGAATTTTGCAATTTTCAAATATTAATAGAAATATCTTCCGCTCAAGAGGCACGCGATTTTATAATTTCATATCAAAGTAGAATATATAAAGTTTATCACACACATTGAACCTAAAACTACTCAAACTTAGAAAAGGGAGTACTTCCTTGTTAAAGATACCCCTATTCATCAAAATTACGTGAAACGTAATAATGGTAAATTTTGCAATTTTCAAATATTAATAGAAATATGTTCCGCTCAAGAGGCACGCGATTTTATAATTTCATATCAAAGTAGAATATATTAAGTTTATCACACACATTGAACCTAAAACTACTCGAACTTAAAAAAGGGAGTGCTCCCCTGTTGAAGATACCCCTTTTCATCAAAATTACGTAAAGCGAAAACGGGTTGAATTTTGCAATTTTCAAATATTAATAGAAATATCTTCCGCTCAAGAGGCACGCGATTTTATGATTTCATATCAAAGTAGAATATATTAAGTTTATCACACACATTGAACCTAAAACTACTCGAATTTAGAAAAGGGAGTACTCCCTTGTTGAAGATACCCCTATTCATCAAAATTACTTAAAGCGAAAAAGGGTTAAATTTTGCAATTTTCAAATGTTAATAGAAATATGTTCCGCTCAAGAGGCACGCGATTTTATAATTTCATATCAAAGTAGAATATATTAAGTTTATCACACACATTGAACCTAAAACTACTCGAACTTAGAAAAAGGAGTACTCCCCTGTCCGCTCAAGAGGCACGCGATTTTATATTTTCATATCAAAGTGGAATATATAAAGTTTATTACACACATTGAACCTAGAACTACTCGAAGTTAGAAAAGGGAGTACTCCCCTGTTGAAGATACCCTTATTCATCAAAATTACGTAGAGCGATAAAGGATTAATTTTTGCAATTTTCAAATATTAATAAAAAGTCCTTCCGCTCAAGAGGCACGCGATTTCAGAATTTCATATCAAAGTGGAATATATAAAATTTATCACACACATTGAACCTAAAACTACTCGAACTTAGAAAAGGGAGTACTCCTTTATCTGGTAATCTCAGGTACAAGGATGCTGGGAGTGGGGTGGGGAGAGCTGGGGGGAGGGTGTTCCGCGGTTAGGTTACGTGAACCGTGCAGGTACGGCGCGCAGTTTATGTTTATTCTCTTTCTAATAATTATATCTCGCTTCTGTTTGCGAGAGCAAGAAGGAATTAACGTTGCGATGGTGAAGGATCCATCCTATTTAAACCGTCAAGATATATGTGTCTAAACTGTATGTCGTCGCGTAAGTAGTTCGTTACTATGATCAGAAATGCGGAATCACGAATTTGAGTCTAAAACAATCACTGGTCTTCAATAATTTGTATTCAACTCTATTTCATCTACTTATTTATTGGCAGATGACATGCTTTTGTTGCACGTATCTGACTCGTGGCCAATAAGCAGGGGCGTAGCCAGAAATTTTCAAAGGGGGGGGGAGTGTTCTGATTTTTTTTTTGCTAAGTTAGATTGAAACAGCTTGCGGGTCGGATCGAACGCTGGCATACGTGTGTTTTTATTAGTCTTGAGGGTCTAAAAAGCATTTCAAGCCACGGAAAATTGCTTTCTATGACACAGAAAATTGATTTTATTTTTTTACTTTTCAAAAGAGGTGGTTTCGAACCGCAAAACCACCCCCACTGGCTACGCCACTGCCAATGAGTAATTTTGGCGTCTGACGTAACAAAATGATCTAGTGATTTCAAATTTGAACAGATACAGAGGAAAAATTTTGAAGGCGTGATCATTCAAGTTTGTGATCTGCTAGAGGTAACATGAACACTCTTCTCCCAGCCCCAACAGTTTTTTTTGAAGGTATTCATCTGCTCGAATTATTCTTATTACTCATCGATTTTAAGTATGTTGATAGGTATTTGTCTGTCTGTTAGATGCACGTGATATCTCACGAAAGCGAGATTGAATCTGCTCCAGATTTTGCATGTGCATTCATCATATGTCGTACCAGAAGCCTATTGATTTTGGATAAATGATGTCGTATAATTAGCGAGTTACACAAAAAATCGCCCAATCAGAATTGCCAAGTTGGATGTATGAGGAGGTGGGCTAGACCTGCTTCACTCATCAAATAGAAGCCACAACAAGCCAAATAACGTCCAAATTATTTTAAATACTATTAATCAATAACAGTACCGGTAATCAAAATTAAAATTAATTAGGGCGGTATGATACAGAGGTAGGAAAATTGGTTAAGGGAATATATATGGTGTTTAAGGTTCAAGTAAGGTTTCTAGGGTCATGGATTATAGGCAAGTAACTTTAATTGAGGTTGTTGATCACTGCGGTCAGTTCAAATTCATCACGGATGATTCATCAGTCTGCAAGTTTTGTTGATGTATACACCTTTCATGTTGACATAGACAGCATTTAAATTGATCATCATGACGTCCTGAAAAACGAAAAATATATCTGCGAGTACAATATTCAATGATTGCAAATAAGGAATCAATAGAAAACTAGATAATAAGTTAATAGAAATATCTTCCGCTCAAGAAGCACGCGATTTTATAATTTCATATCAAAGTAGCATATATCAAGTTTATCACACACATTGAACCTAAAACTACTCAAATTTAGAAAAGGGAGTACTCCCTTGTTGAGGATACCCCTATTCATCAAAATTACTTAAAGCAAAAAAGGGTTAAATTTTGCAATTTTCAAATGTTAATAGAAATATGTTTCGCTCAAGAGGCGCGCAATTTTATAATTTCATATCAAAGTAGAATATATTAAGTTCATCACACACATTGAACCTAAAACTACTCGAACTTAGAAAAGGGAGTACTCCCCTGTTTTAAGACACCCCTTTTCATCAAAATTACGTAAAGCGAAAACGGGTTGAATTTTGCAATTTTCAAATATTAATAGAAATATCTTCCGCTCAAGAGGCACGCGATTTTATAATTTCATATCAAAGTAGAATATATAAAGTTTATCACACACATTGAACCTAAAACTACTCAAACTTAGAAAAGGGAGTACTTCCTTGTTAAAGATACCCCTATTCATCAAAATTACGTGAAACGTAATAATGGTAAATTTTGCAATTTTCAAATATTAATAGAAATATGTTCCGCTCAAGAGGCACGCGATTTTATAATTTCATATCAAAGTAGAATATATTAAGTTTATCACACACATTGAACCTAAAACTACTCGAACTTAAAAAAGGGAGTGCTCCCCTGTTGAAGATACCCCTTTTCATCAAAATTACGTAAAGCGAAAACGGGTTGAATTTTGCAATTTTCAAATATTAATAGAAATATCTTCCGCTCAAGAGGCACGCGATTTTATGATTTCATATCAAAGTAGAATATATTAAGTTTATCACACACATTGAACCTAAAACTACTCGAATTTAGAAAAGGGAGTACTCCCTTGTTGAAGATACCCCTATTCATCAAAATTACTTAAAGCGAAAAAGGGTTAAATTTTGCAATTTTCAAATGTTAATAGAAATATGTTCCGCTCAAGAGGCACGCGATTTTATAATTTCATATCAAAGTAGAATATATTAAGTTTATCACACACATTGAACCTAAAACTACTCGAACTTAGAAAAAGGAGTACTCCCCTGTCCGCTCAAGAGGCACGCGATTTTATATTTTCATATCAAAGTGGAATATATAAAGTTTATTACACACATTGAACCTAGAACTACTCGAAGTTAGAAAAGGGAGTACTCCCCTGTTGAAGATACCCTTATTCATCAAAATTACGTAGAGCGATAAAGGATTAATTTTTGCAATTTTCAAATATTAATAAAAAGTCCTTCCGCTCAAGAGGCACGCGATTTCAGAATTTCATATCAAAGTGGAATATATAAAATTTATCACACACATTGAACCTAAAACTACTCGAACTTAGAAAAGGGAAGTACTCCTTTATCTGGTAATCTCAGGTACAAGGATGCTGGGAGTGGGGTGGGGAGAGCTGGGGGGGAGGGTGTTCCGCGGTTAGGTTACGTGAACCGTGCAGGTACGGCGCGCAGTTTATGTTTATTCTCTTTCTAATAATTATATCTCGCTTCTGTTTGCGAGAGCAAGAAGGAATTAACGTTGCGATGGTGAAGGATCCATCCTATTTAAACCGTCAAGATATATGTGTCTAAACTGTATGTCGTCGCGTAAGTAGTTCGTTACTATGATCAGAAATGCGGAATCACGAATTTGAGTCTAAAACAATCACTGGTCTTCAATAATTTGTATTCAACTCTATTTCATCTACTTATTTATTGGCAGATGACATGCTTTTGTTGCACGTATCTGACTCGTGGCCAATAAGCAGGGGCGTAGCCAGAAATTTTCAAAGGGGGGGGAGTGTTCTGATTTTTTTTTTGCTAAGTTAGATTGAAACAGCTTGCGGGTCGGATCGAACGCTGGCATACGTGTGTTTTTATTAGTCTTGAGGGTCTAAAAAGCATTTCAAGCCACGGGAAAATTGCTTTCTATGACACAGAAAATTGATTTTATTTTTTTACTTTTCAAAAGAGGTGGTTTCGAACCGCAAAACCACCCCCCCTGGCTACGCCACTGCCAATGAGTAATTTGGCGTCTGACGTAACAAAATGATCTAGTGATTTCAAATTTGAACAGATACAGAGGAAAAATTTTGAAGGCGTGATCATTCAAGTTTGTGATCTGCTAGAGGTAACATGAACACTCTTCTCCCAGCCCCAACAGTTTTTTTTGAAGGTATTCATCTGCTCGAATTATTCTTATTACTCATCGATTTTTAAGTATGTTGATAGGTATTTGTCTGTCTGTTAGATGCACGTGATATCTCACGAAAGCGAGATTGAATCTGCTCAGATTTTTGCATGTGCATTCATCATATGTCGTACCAGAAGCCTATTGATTTTGGATAAATGATGTCGTATAATTAGCGAGTTACACAAAAAATCGCCCCAATCAGAATTGCCAAGTTGGATGTATGAGGAGGTGGGCTAGACCTGCTTCACTCATCAAATAGAAGCCACAACAAGCCAAATAACGTCCAAATTATTTTAAATACTATTAATCAATAACAGTACCGGTAATCAAAATTAAAATTAATTAGGGCGGTATGATACAGAGGTAGGAAAATTGGTTAAGGGAATATATATGGGTGTTTAAGGTTCAAGTAAGGTTTCTAGGGTCATGGATTATAGGCAAGTAACTTTAATTGAGGTTGTTGATCACTGCGGTCAGTTCAAATTCATCACGGATGATTCATCAGTCTGCAAGTTTTGTTGATGTATACACCTTTCATGTGACATAGACAGCATTTAAATTGATCATCATGACGTCCTGAAAAACGAAAAATATATCTGGCGAGTACAATATTCAATGATTGCAAATAAGGAATCAATAGAAAACTAGATAATAAGTTAATAGAAATATCTTCCGCTCAAGAAGCACGCGATTTTATAATTTCATATCAAAGTAGCATATATCAAGTTTATCACACACATTGAACCTAAAACTACTCAATTTAGAAAAGGGAGTACTCCCTTGTTGAGGATACCCCTATTCATCAAAATTACTTAAAGCAAAAAAGGGTTAAATTTTGCAATTTTCAAATGTTAATAGAAATATGTTCTCGCTCAAGAGGCGCGCAATTTTATAATTTCATATCAAAGTAGAATATATTAAGTTCATCACACACATTGAACCTAAAACTACTCGAACTTAGAAAAGGGAGTACTCCCCTGTTTTAAGACACCCCTTTTCATCAAAATTACGTAAAGCGAAAACGGGTTGAATTTTGCAATTTTCAAATATTAATAGAAATATCTTCCGCTCAAGAGGCACGCGATTTTATAATTTCATATCAAAGTAGAATATATAAAGTTTATCACACACATTGAACCTAAAAACTACTCAAACTTAGAAAAGGGAGTACTTCCTTGTTAAAGATACCCCTATTCATCAAAATTACGTGAAACGTAATAATGGTAAATTTTGCAATTTTCAAATATTAATAGAAATATGTTCCGCTCAAGAGGCACGCGATTTTATAATTTCATATCAAAGTAGAATATATTAAGTTTATCACACACATTGAACCTAAAACTACTCGAACTTAAAAAAGGGAGTGCTCCCTGTTGAAGATTACCCTTTTTCATCAAAATTACGTAAAGGCGAAAACGGGTTGAATTTTGCAATTTTCAAATTTAATAGAAATATCTTCCGCTCAAGAGGCACGCGATTTTATGATTTCATATCAAAGTAGAATATATTAAGTTTATCAACACACATTGAACCTAAAACTACTCGAATTTAGAAAAGGGAGTACTCCTTGTTGAAGATACCCCTATTCATCAAAATTACTTAAAGCGGAAAAAGGGTTAATTTTGCAATTTTCAAATGTTAATAGAAATATGTTCCGCTCAAGAGGCACGCCGATTTTATAATTTCATATCAAAGCTAGAATATATTAAGTTTATCACACACATTGAACCTAAAACTACTCGAACTTAGAAAAAGGAGTACTCCCCTGTCCGCTCAAGAGGCACGCGATTTTATATTTTCATATCAAAGTGGAATATATAAAGTTTATTACCACACATTGAACCTAGAACTACTCGAGTTAGAAAGGAGTACTCCCCTGTTGAAGATACCCTTATTCATCAAAATTACGTAGAGCGATAAAGGATTAATTTTTGCAATTTTTCAAATATTAATAAAAAGTCCTTCCGCTCAAGAGGCACGCGATTTCAGAATTTCATATCAAAGTGAATATATAAAATTTATCACACACATTGAACCTAAAACTACTTCGAACTTAGAAAAGGAGTACTCCTTTATCTGGTAATCTCAGGTACAAGGATGCTGGGAGTGGGGGTGGGGAGAGCTGGGGGGGAGGGTGTTCCGCGGTTAGGTTTACGTGAACCGTGCAGGTACGCGCGCAGTTATGTTTATTCTCTTTCTATAATTATATCTCGCTCTGTTTGCGAGAGCAAGAAGGAATTAACGTTGCGATGGTGAAGGATCCATCCTATTTAACCCGTCAGATTATATGTGTCTAAACTGTATGTCGTCGCGTAAGTAGTTCGTTACTATGATCAGAAATGACGGAATCACGATTTGAGTCTAAAACAATCACTGGTCTTCAATAATTTGTATTCACTCTATTTCATCTACTTATTTATTGGCAGATGACATGCTTTTGTTGCACGTATCTGACTCGTGGCCAATAAGCAGGGGCGTAGCCAGAAATTTTCAAAGGGGGGGGAGTGTTCTGATTTTTTTTTTGCTAAGTTAGATTGAAACAGCTTGCGGGTCGGATCGAACGCTGGCATACGTGTGTTTTTATTAGTCTTGAGGGTCTAAAAAGCATTTCAAGCCACGGAAAATTGCTTTCTATGACACAGAAATTGATTTTATTTTTTTACTTTTCAAAAGAGGTGGTTTCGAACCGCAAAACCACCCCCCCTGGCTACGCCACTGCCAATGAGTAATTTTGGCGTCTGACGTAACAAAATGATCTAGTGATTTCAAATTTGAACAGATACAGAGGAAAAATTTTGAAGGCGTGATCATTCAAGTTTGTGATCTGGTAGAGGTAACATGAACACTCTTCTCCAGCCCAAACAGTTTTTTTTGAAGGTATTCATCTGCTCGAATTATTCTTATTACTCATCGATTTTAAGTATGTTGATAGGTATTTGTCTGTCTGTTAGATGCACGTGATATCTCACGAAAGCGAGATTGAATCTGCTCCAGATTTTGCATGTGCATTCATCATATGTCGTACCAGAAGCCTATTGATTTTGGGATAAATGATGTCGTATAATTAGCGAGTTACACAAAAAAGTCGCCCAATCAGAATTGCCAAGTTGGATGTATGAGGAGGTGGGCTAGACCTGCTTCACTCATCAAATAGAAGCCACAACAAGCCAATAACGTCCAAATTATTTTAAATACTATTAATCAATAACAGTACCGGTAATCAAAATTAAAATTAATTAGGGCGGTATGATACAGAGGTAGGAAAATTGGTTTAAGGGAATATATATGGTGTTTAAGGTTCAAGTAAGGCTTCTAGGGTCATGGATTATAGGCAAGTAACTTTAATTGAGGTTGTTGATCACTGCGGTCAGTTCAAATTCATCACGGATGATTCATCAGTCTGCAAGTTTGTTGATGTATACACCTTTCATTTTGACATAGACAAGCCATTTAATTGAATCATCCATGACGTTCCCTGAAAACGAAAATATATCTTGCGAGTAACATATTCAATGATTGCAAAATAAGGAATCAATAGAAAACTAGATAATAAGTTAATAGAAATATCTTCCGCTCAAGAGCACGCGATTTTTATAATTTCATATCAAAGTAGCATATATCAAGTTTATCACACACATTGAACCTAAAACTACTCAAATTTAGAAAAGGGAGTACTCCTTGTTGAGGATACCCCTATTCATCAAAATTACGTTAAAGCGAAAAAGGGTTAAATTTTGCAATTTTCAAATATTAATAGAAATATGTTTCCGCTCAAGAGGCACGCAATTTTATAATTTCATATCAAAGTAGAATATATTAAGTTTATCACACACATTGAACCTAAAACTACTCGAACTTAGAAAAGGAGTACTCCCCTGTTGAAGATACCCCTTTTCATCAAAATTACGTAAAGCGAAAACGGGTTAAATTTTGCAATTTTCAAATATTAATAGAAATATCTTCCGCTCAAGAGGCACGCGATTTTATAATTTCATATCAAAGTAGAATATATTAAGTTTATCACACACATTGAACCTAAAACTACTCGAACTTAGAAAAGGGAGTACTCCCTTGTTGAAGATACCCCTTTTCATCAAAATTACGTAAAGCGAAAATGGTAAATTTTGCAATTTTCAAATATTAATAGAAATATGTTCCGCTCAAGAGGCACGCGATTTTATAATTTCATATCAAAGTAGAATATATTAAGTTTATCACACACATTGAACCTAAAACTACTCGAACTTAGAAAAGGGAGTACTCCCCTGTTGAAGATACCCCTTTTCATCAAAATTACGTAAAGCGAAAACGGGTTAAATTTTGCAATTTTCAAATATTAATAGAAATATGTTCCGCTCAAGAGGCACGCGATTTTATAATTTCATATCAAAGTAGAATATATTAAGTTTATCACACACATTGAACCTAAAACTACTCGAACTTAGAAAAGGAGTACTCCCCTGTTGAAGATACCCCTTTTCATCAAAATTACGTAAAGCGAAAAAGGGTTAAATTTTGCAATTTTCAAATGTTAATAGAAATATGTTCCGCTCAAGAGGCACGCGATTTTATAATTTCATATCAAAGTAGAATATATTAAGTTTATCACACACATTGAACCTAAAACTACTCGAACTTAGAAAAGGAGTACTCCCCTGTTGAAGATACCCCTTTTCATCAAAATTACGTAAAGCGAAAAAGGGTTAAATTTTGCAATTTTCAAATATTAATAGAAATATGTTCCGCTCAAGAGGCACGCGATTTTATAATTTCATATCAAAGTAGAATATATTAAGTTTATCACACACATTGAACCTAAAACTACTCGAACTTAGAAAAGGGAGTACTCCCCTGTTGAAGATACCCCTTTTCATCAAAATTACGTAAAGCGAAAAAGGGTTAAATTTTGCAATTTTCAAATATTAATAGAAATATGTTCCGCTCAAGAGGCACGCGATTTTATAATTTCATATCAAAGTAGAATATATTAAGTTTATCACACACATTGAACCTAAAACTACTCGAACTTAGAAAAGGGAGTACTCCCTGTTGAAGATACCCCTTTTCATCAAAATTACGTAAAGCGAAAAAGGGTTAAATTTTGCAATTTTCAAATGTTAATAGAAATATGTTCCGCTCAAGAGGCACGCGATTTTATAATTTCATATCAAAGTAGAATATATTAAGTTTATCACACACATTGAACCTAAAACTACTCGAACTTAGAAAAGGGAGTACTCCCCTGTTGAAGATACCCCTTTTCATCAAAATTACGTAAAGCGAAAAAGGGTTAAATTTTGCAATTTTCAAATATTAATAGAAATATGTTCCGCTCAAGAGGCACGCGATTTTATAATTTCATATCAAAGTAGAATATATTAAGTTTATCACACACATTGAACCTAAAACTACTCGAACTTAGAAAAGGGAGTACTCCCTGTTGAAGATACCCCTTTTCATCAAAATTACGTAAAGCGAAAAAGGGTTAAATTTTGCAATTTTCAAATGTTAATAGAAATATGTTCCGCTCAAGAGGCACGCGATTTTATAATTTCATATCAAAGTAGAATATATTAAGTTTATCACACACATTGAACCTAAAACTACTCGAACTTAGAAAAGGGAGTACTCCCCTGTTGAAGATACCCCTTTTCATCAAAATTACGTAAAGCGAAAAAGGGTTAAATTTTGCAATTTTCAAATGTTAATAGAAATATGTTCCGCTCAAGAGGCACGCGATTTTATAATTTCATATCAAAGTAGAATATATTAAGTTTATCACACACATTGAACCTAAAACTACTCGAACTTAGAAAAGGGAGTACTCCCCTGTTGAAGATACCCCTTTTCATCAAAATTACGTAAAGCGAAAAAGGGTTAAATTTTGCAATTTTCAAATGTTAATAGAAATATGTTCCGCTCAAGAGGCACGCGATTTTATAATTTCATATCAAAGTAGAATATATTAAGTTTATCACACACATTGAACCTAAAACTACTCGAACTTAGAAAAGGGAGTACTCCCCTGTTGAAGATACCCCTTTTCATCAAAATTACGTAAAGCGAAAAAGGGTTAAATTTTGCAATTTTCAAATGTTAATAGAAATATGTTCCGCTCAAGAGGCACGCGATTTTATAATTTCATATCAAAGTAGAATATATTAAGTTTATCACACACATTGAACCTAAAACTACTCGAACTTAGAAAAGGGAGTACTCCCCTGTTGAAGATACCCCTTTTCATCAAAATTACGTAAAGCGAAAAAGGGTTAAATTTTGCAATTTTCAAATGTTAATAGAAATATGTTCCGCTCAAGAGGCACGCGATTTTATAATTTCATATCAAAGTAGAATATATTAAGTTTATCACACACATTGAACCTAAAACTACTCGAACTTAGAAAAGGGAGTACTCCCTGTTGAAGATACCCCTTTTCATCAAAATTACGTAAAGCGAAAAAGGGTTAAATTTTGCAATTTTCAAATGTTAATAGAAATATGTTCCGCTCAAGAGGCACGCGATTTTATAATTTCATATCAAAGTAGAATATATTAAGTTTATCACACACATTGAACCTAAAACTACTCGAACTTAGAAAAGGGAGTACTCCCCTGTTGAAGATACCCCTTTTCATCAAAATTACGTAAAGCGAAAAAGGGTTAAATTTTGCAATTTTCAAATGTTAATAGAAATATGTTCCGCTCAAGAGGCACGCGATTTTATAATTTCATATCAAAGTAGAATATATTAAGTTTATCACACACATTGAACCTAAAACTACTCGAACTTAGAAAAGGGAGTACTCCCCTGTTGAAGATACCCCTTTTCATCAAAATTACGTAAAGCGAAAAAGGGTTAAATTTTGCAATTTTCAAATGTTAATAGAAATATGTTCCGCTCAAGAGGCACGCGATTTTATAATTTCATATCAAAGTAGAATATATTAAGTTTATCACACACATTGAACCTAAAACTACTCGAACTTAGAAAAGGGAGTACTCCCCTGTTGAAGATACCCCTTTTCATCAAAATTACGTAAAGCGAAAAAGGGTTAAATTTTGCAATTTTCAAATGTTAATAGAAATATGTTCCGCTCAAGAGGCACGCGATTTTATAATTTCATATCAAAGTAGAATATATTAAGTTTATCACACACATTGAACCTAAAACTACTCGAACTTAGAAAAGGGAGTACTCCCTGTTGAAGATACCCCTTTTCATCAAAATTACGTAAAGCGAAAAAGGGTTAAATTTTGCAATTTTCAAATGTTAATAGAAATATGTTCCGCTCAAGAGGCACGCGATTTTATAATTTCATATCAAAGTAGAATATATTAAGTTTATCACACACATTGAACCTAAAACTACTCGAACTTAGAAAAGGGAGTACTTCCCTGTTGAAGATACCCCTTTTCATCAAAATTACGTAAAGCGAAAAAGGGTTAAATTTTGCAATTTTCAAATGTTAATAGAAATATGTTCCGCTCAAGAGGCACGCGATTTTATAATTTCATATCAAAGTAGAATATATTAAGTTTATCACACACATTGAACCTAAAACTACTCGAACTTAGAAAAGGGAGTACTCCCTGTTGAAGATACCCCTTTTCATCAAAATTACGTAAAGCGAAAAAGGGTTAAATTTTGCAATTTTCAAATGTTAATAGAAATATGTTCCGCTCAAGAGGCACGCGATTTTATAATTTCATATCAAAGTAGAATATATTAAGTTTATCACACACATTGAACCTAAAACTACTCGAACTTAGAAAAGGAGTACTCCCCTGTTGAAGATACCCCTTTTCATCAAAATTACGTAAAGCGAAAAAGGGTTAAATTTTGCAATTTTCAAATGTTAATAGAAATATGTTCCGCTCAAGAGGCACGCGATTTTATAATTTCATATCAAAGTAGAATATATTAAGTTTATCACACACATTGAACCTAAAACTACTCGAACTTAGAAAAGGAGTACTCCCCTGTTGAAGATACCCCTTTTCATCAAAATTACGTAAAGCGAAAAAGGGTTAAATTTTGCAATTTTCAAATGTTAATAGAAATATGTTCCGCTCAAGAGGCACGCGATTTTATAATTTCATATCAAAGTAGAATATATTAAGTTTATCACACACATTGAACCTAAAACTACTCGAACTTAGAAAAGGGAGTACTCCCCTGTTGAAGATACCCCTTTTCATCAAAATTACGTAAAGCGAAAAAGGGTTAAATTTTGCAATTTTCAAATGTTAATAGAAATATGTTCCGCTCAAGAGGCACGCGATTTTATAATTTCATATCAAAGTAGAATATATTAAGTTTATCACACACATTGAACCTAAAACTACTCGAACTTAGAAAAGGGAGTACTCCCCTGTTGAAGATACCCCTTTTCATCAAAATTACGTAAAGCGAAAAAGGGTTAAATTTTGCAATTTTCAAATGTTAATAGAAATATGTTCCGCTCAAGAGGCACGCGATTTTATAATTTCATATCAAAGTAGAATATATTAAGTTTATCACACACATTGAACCTAAAACTACTCGAACTTAGAAAAGGGAGTACTCCCCTGTTGAAGATACCCCTTTTCATCAAAATTACGTAAAGCGAAAAAGGGTTAAATTTTGCAATTTTCAAATGTTAATAGAAATATGTTCCGCTCAAGAGGCACGCGATTTTATAATTTCATATCAAAGTAGAATATATTAAGTTTATCACACACATTGAACCTAAAACTACTCGAACTTAGAAAAGGGAGTACTCCCCTGTTGAAGATACCCCTTTTCATCAAAATTACGTAAAGCGAAAAAGGGTTAAATTTTGCAATTTTCAAATATTAATAGAAATATGTTCCGCTCAAGAGGCACGCGATTTTATAATTTCATATCAAAGTAGAATATATTAAGTTTATCACACACATTGAACCTAAAACTACTCGAACTTAGAAAAGGGAGTACTCCCTGTTGAAGATACCCCTTTTCATCAAAATTACGTAAAGCGAAAAAGGGTTAAATTTTGCAATTTTCAAATGTTAATAGAAATATGTTCCGCTCAAGAGGCACGCGATTTTATAATTTCATATCAAAGTAGAATATATTAAGTTTATCACACACATTGAACCTAAAACTACTCGAACTTAGAAAAGGAGTACTCCCCTGTTGAAGATACCCCTTTTCATCAAAATTACGTAAAGCGAAAAAGGGTTAAATTTTGCAATTTTCAAATGTTAATAGAAATATGTTCCGCTCAAGAGGCACGCGATTTTATAATTTCATATCAAAGTAGAATATATTAAGTTTATCACACACATTGAACCTAAAACTACTCGAACTTAGAAAAGGGAGTACTCCCCTGTTGAAGATACCCCTTTTCATCAAAATTACGTAAAGCGAAAAAGGGTTAAATTTTGCAATTTTCAAATGTTAATAGAAATATGTTCCGCTCAAGAGGCACGCGATTTTATAATTTCATATCAAAGTAGAATATATTAAGTTTATCACACACATTGAACCTAAAACTACTCGAACTTAGAAAAAGGAGTACTCCCCTGTTGAAGATACCCCTTTTCATCAAAATTACGTAAAGCGAAAAAGGGTTAAATTTTGCAATTTTCAAATGTTAATAGAAATATGTTCCGCTCAAGAGGCACGCGATTTTATAATTTCATATCAAAGTAGAATATATTAAGTTTATCACACACATTGAACCTAAAACTACTCGAACTTAGAAAAAGGAGTACTCCCCTGTTGAAGATACCCCTTTTCATCAAAATTACGTAAAGCGAAAAAGGGTTAAATTTTGCAATTTTCAAATATTAATAGAAATATGTTCCGCTCAAGAGGCACGCGATTTTATAATTTCATATCAAAGTAGAATATATAAGGTTTATCACACACATTGAACCTAAAACTACTCGAACTTAGAAAAGGGAGTACTCCCCTGTTGAAGATACCCCTTTTCATCAAAATTACGTAAAGCGAAAAAGGGTTAAATTTTGCAATTTTCAAATATTAATAGAAATATGTTCCGCTCAAGAGGCACGCGATTTTATAATTTCATATCAAAGTAGAATATATTAAGTTTATCACACACATTGAACCTAAAACTACTCGAACTTAGAAAAGGGAGTACTTCCCTGTTGAAGATACCCCTTTTCATCAAAATTACGTAAAGCGAAAAAGGGTTAAATTTTGCAATTTTCAAATATTAATAGAAATATGTTCCGCTCAAGAGGCACGCGATTTTATAATTTCATATCAAAGTAGAATATATTAAGTTTATCACACACATTGAACCTAAAACTACTCGAACTTAGAAAAGGAGTACTCCCCTGTTGAAGATACCCCTTTTCATCAAAATTACGTAAAGCGAAAAAGTGTTAATTTTGCAATTTTCAAATATTAATAGAAATATCTTCCGCTCAAGAGGCACGCGATTTTATAATTTCATATCAAAGTAGAATATATGAAGTTTATCACACACATTGAATCTAAAACTACTCAAACTTAGAAAAGGAGTACTTCCCTGTTGAAGATACCCCTTTTCATCAAAATTACGTAAAGCGAAAACGGGTTAAATTTTGCAATTTTCAAATATTAATAGAAAGTCTTTCCGCTCAAGAGGCACGCGATTTTATATTTTCATATCAAAGTGGAATATATAAAGTTTATTACACACATTGAACCTAGAACTACTCGAAGTTAGAAAAGGGAGTACTCCCCTGTTGAAGATACCCTTATTCATCAAAATTACGTAGAGCGATAAAGGATTAATTTTTGCAATTTTCAAATATTAATAAAAAGTCCTTCCGCTCAAGAGGCACGCGATTTCAGAATTTCATATCAAAGTGGAATATATAAAATTTATCACACACATTGAACCTAAAACTACTCGAACTTAGAAAAGGGAGTACTCCTTTATCTGGTAATCTCAGGTACAAGGATGCTGGGAGTGGGGTGGGGAGAGCTGGGGGGGAGGGTGTTCCGCGGTTAGGTTACGTGAACCGTGCAGGTACGGCGCGCAGTTTATGTTTATTCTCTTTCTAATAATTATATCTCGCTTCTGTTTGCGAGAGCAAGAAGGAATTAACGTTGCGATGGTGAAGGATCCATCCTATTTAAACCGTCAAGATATATGTGTCTAAACTGTATGTCGTCGCGTAAGTAGTTCGTTACTATGATCAGAAATGCGGAATCACGAATTTGAGTCTAAAACAATCACTGGTCTTCAATAATTTGTATTCAACTCTATTTCATCTACTTATTTATTGGCAGATGACATGCTTTTGTTGCACGTATCTGACTCGTGGCCAATAAGCAGGGGCGTAGCCAGAAATTTTCAAAGGGGGGGGGAGTGTTCTGATTTTTTTTTTGCTAAGTTAGATTGAAACAGCTTGCGGGTCGGATCGAACGCTGGCATACGTGTGTTTTTATTAGTCTTGAGGGTCTAAAAAGCATTTCAAGCCACGGAAAATTGCTTTCTATGACACAGAAAATTGATTTTATTTTTTTACTTTTCAAAAGAGGTGGTTTCGAACCGCAAAACCACCCCCACTGGCTACGCCACTGCCAATGAGTAATTTTGGCGTCTGACGTAACAAAATGATCTAGTGATTTCAAATTTGAACAGATACAGAGGAAAAATTTTGAAGGCGTGATCATTCAAGTTTGTGATCTGCTAGAGGTAACATGAACACTCTTCTCCCAGCCCCAACAGTTTTTTTTGAAGGTATTCATCTGCTCGAATTATTCTTATTACTCATCGATTTTAAGTATGTTGATAGGTATTTGTCTGTCTGTTAGATGCACGTGATATCTCACGAAAGCGAGATTGAATCTGCTCCAGATTTTGCATGTGCATTCATCATATGTCGTACCAGAAGCCTATTGATTTTGGATAAATGATGTCGTATAATTAGCGAGTTATTGATTAATTAGGGATGGAACGTAAGGTGTCACTATGGAGTAAGAGCGCTGTTTTGGGGATCCCCTAGCTTTCGATCGACAAGTTTTCGGTCTCTGACCGATATTCTCGTTTGTATTATTGTTTTATCAGAAAGTCGTTATTTTAAAGAGCTGCGAATTCAATTTTTCTGTGTGCACGATCCCCGGAGGAAAACTTTCACATGGAATCGCCGAGATTTCACATGGCACAGTATTTAAAAATGTGGATCTAATTATTTTGACCCTGGGTACCAACGATTTGAGGGGGTCGTGTGCTTCTCATGCAAGGATTATAGAAGATGACCTTCTCCCACTTTTAAATGTCGTGGGACAAGTATACGTCAAAGCAAAGGTAACAAATTGTTTGTTATTAACCTTTATAGCAAAATTTGCGATGTAAATGTTAACGACCTGCTAAATGTTAGCCCTAACGGTTTTGCTGCCACGGGCCACTGTAGTGGCCCAAGAAGCTGACTCCCTTTCTTGCACAATATCTCGACGTTGGATGGATCAATTTTAACAATATTTACATCGACAAAATCTGCAATCATTTGCCTTGCTAACTTACAAAAAAATCCATAATTGCTATTTGAAAAATCTGTGAAAATGAGCAAAATAGGCCTGAGAATTTTACAAACAACTTGATATTGACTATGCCTGTTTCACACGCAATTATATCCTAGCAGGGCTACTCAACTGGTGGACCGCGGTCCGAATCCGGACCTTTCGGGTTTTCGATTCGGACCGCAAATAATTCTTTATTTTGGATCATTAGCCCCACTTTTGATATTTCCTTTTATAAAATCACTTTTATAGTTTTGAAAATATATATGAAAAGAACTATAACGCCATAACAAACAATCTTAATTAGCTAATAATCATTAGTCGGCAGAGGAATTGCATGTTTAAGGATGCCGAAATATAATTTCTGGAAAGTCCTGACCCAAATATTTTTGAAGTTTTGTATGCGGACCTTTGGTAAAAATAGTTGAGTAGCCCTGTGACCTAGTGTATGCAGAATAAAGCAAAGTACTTGCTAGAAAAATTGTGCACTGTTCAAATAAATTTTCATCGATTCCAAAATGAATATATATTATATATATCTTCGGGGCTCCCGAAGTATGCGAACCAAGATGGCGGACATCGGAATGTAATATGTTTACTAGGTTAGGGTTAGGCCATAATTTTAGGTATAAATACTACGGGAGGCTCTTGGCTAGTCTTCAAACTGATAATAGAACTAAAATAAGGAAAATTGGACAAAAATTATCGCCTAACCCTAACCTGTTACCCATGTTACTTTCCGATGCCCGCCATCTTGGTTCGCATACTTCGGGAGCACCATATCTTCATTTGTCGCTGAGTTATAGTCAATTAAGTTTGCCATATTTAGATGCCATTGGTATCTTCATGGTTTCATACGATTAAATTGCGTAACTTACGTATACATCAAAGGCACGGTCACGATTATTTTTTGGTCCTGATGCGGTGACCAATTGTATGTATATTGCACAAACACTAGAAAATATAAAACGTACAAAAATAAAAGAAACTTGGGTGAATGAAAATAAACTGGAAATTGAGGTAAAGGAACAGTAGACAATGGTAAGGGGCTGTCAACGATTAAGTATTTTTATGCGATATAATTCTGCACATGGTGCGGGGCAAAGAGCAACATCACAACCCATGCAAAAATATTTGGTTCTTGTTCGTCGAGATTGGCATGGGCTTTTACTTCAGAGTGAGATTATACAAAGTCAAGGCATTTATCGTGGATAAAATCTTTCAATACTTTTCCATCTTTCCGGACTCCACTATACAGAATATGTGCACTTACCATGCAAATGCTCATCAAAGCATCGAAGATTCTGAAATACCACTCTAGTCCCTTTGAGGGAACAAATAGGTTCTCATTTGTTGGTTCACATGATCGACTCCACCCACCCATGTACCGTGTGTGATTTACAATACAAAAGGGCCTTTCACGCTTCTAGTACCGTTTCGTGCAGCTTTTTAAACGAACTTCCTTTGTAACGTAGGGGTTTGTGTGAATTGTGGATAACAACGCCACTATCTTCGTATCATGCCGCGTACAGGCCAAAATTTTGTTCGCAGGAAAACGCGTAATCAAAAAGAATTGCATGAGCTATATGATAAGTACTGGCGTCACTTCCAAAGACGTTAACCTCGCGACGCACAGCTGGAGGCCGCGATATGGACGATACCCACGGCGTCACGGTGTAGTTGCGCAACAAAATACGATTATCATCATGACGTAATATAGCTGCGTCAGTGCGTTGTTCAACGGCAACGCAGGCAAAAAAATTAGCAAATTTTGCCAACTTTACCGCTTCGTTGCTCGAAAAATTCAAACGAAAACATCATGCGATTTTTTGTGTATGAAAACGTAAATATCTTGGTTACCCAACTGTCATACCTAATTTATTTTTTCGGAAAACAGCACTATTAATCGCTATGATTTTTGTACCAATTTTTTAAGTATAAGTATAAGTTTATTTCGACTCCATAATCAGCAATAGACGATAAAAAAATAGATAAAAACAAAAGTAAAAGTAACTGATTATAAAATCGGGAAAGCGAACAAAACCTAGAGTAAGGTTTGAAACGTACAGATTTTAGATGGAAATGTATTGATAAAAGAAGTAGTACGTGTTCGCTCACCCAAAAGTAAAAAAAAAAAACTAATTAAGGCACGCACGCACACACACACACACAATCATCGAGACATGATACAGTCGGAAGCGAAAAAAGCGAGACTTGAAAGTAAAAAGTAAAGTAAATAAATTTTCATCGATTCCAAAATGAATATATATGTCACCTAATGCCAAATCGCCCAATCAGAATTGCCAAATTGGATACCAAATTAGTCAACAAGAGTAATGTATTGTGGATAGAAAAGTATTCCTCAAAAGATATCGCCAAGCTGATTATAATTGGAGTCACCTAATGCCAAATCGCCCAATCAGAATTGCCAAGTTGGATGTATGAGGAGGTGGGCTAGACCTGCTTCACTCATCAAATAGAAGCCACAACAAGCCAAATAACGTCCAAATTATTTTAAATACTATTAATCAATAACAGTACCGGTAATCAAAATTAAAATTAATTAGGGCGGTATGATACAGAGGTAGGAAAATTGGTTAAGGGAATATATATGGTGTTTAAGGTTCAAGTAAGGTTTCTAGGGTCATGGATTATAGGCAAGTAACTTTAATTGAGGTTGTTGATCACTGCGGTCAGTTCAAATTCATCACGGATGATTCATCAGTCTGCAAGTTTTGTTGATGTATACACCTTTCATGTTGACATAGACAGCATTTAAATTGATCATCATGACGTCCTGAAAAACGAAAAATATATCTGCGAGTACAATATTCAATGATTGCAAATAAGGAATCAATAGAAAACTACCCTACACCTTTGAGTGGAAGTTGTTGAATTGTGTAAATATTGATTAATATTAATTAAATATCATTAGACTGCTAGTTGAAAGACCTGAGAAAGAAGAGATTGTGGTTGGGACATAAGAGAAATTGTTCACAAACCATGCAAAAACCTTTCGATGTCGGTCAAACATGTATGCCATTATCTTAGTCATTAACATTACACTAACCCTTACACATTTGCATGCTATACACAGCATAAATTCGACCAAGGATAAAAACTTTGTACACACGCAAGACACAGCATATAGTACTACAGCAAGTTAAAATGTAGGGGAGAATTCAAATATACCTCGACTGGTCACCTAATTACAATATTAGGTACAGGAGTTAAATTATACCGTCTACAACCCTCGCAAAGAATCACACCACCCAAACAGAAAACAAAGTTCACGCATGTGGAATATCAGAAACCCAACATTGAAAAAAAAGGAAACATGCGCATGCAGATATCAGAATGTGAACAGCCATATTAAGGAGAATCTTATGCTATAGAACAAAATAAATTGCCAACTAGAATGCAAAACAGATGGAGAGAGCTCAACTGCTTGTTCAAAATTAATTAGTAATCTCAGAAACAATAACAATAGGGGAGAATCCAAATATACCTCGACTGGTCACCTAATTACAATATTAGGTACAGGAGTTTAATTCTACTGTCTACAACCCTCACAAAGAATCACACCACCCAAATAGAAAACAAAGTTCACGCATGTGGAATATCAGAAATCCAACATTGAAAGAAAAGGAAACATGCGCATGCAGATATCAGAATGTGAACAGCCATATTAAGGAAAATCTTATGCTATAGAACAAAATAAATGGCCAACTAGAATGCAAAACAGATGAAGAGAGCTCAACTTCTTTTTAAAAAAATAAATTAGCAACCTCAGAAACAATAACAATGTTATGGGTGTTCAACATTCTCATGAAAACAATAAGTATGTGCAAGTGCTGAGTGTCCCAACTTATGTCATGGTCTTTCTTTTGAAGTTGTAGCTAATTACATACGAAAAATATATAACAGTGTGATTCTAATAATAAATTTTGATATTTTGATACCAAGTAGGACTTGACTTTTTTCTGAAAAGATTTTTTGCAATTTTGAGACAAGTGTTTTATTACCATGGAGCCAGACTGAGCAACAATATCGGATATGGCTGAGTAGTAATGATTGAAACATTGCTAGTAAAGCTGATTGATTAACACACTGGGATACTTTGGCAGCAACTGCCAAGTTTCTTTTTGTTTTACTAATAACATGCAATATGTGTGATTTCCAAGACAGATTTTCATCGAAGATAACTCGTAGAAATTTTATTTCTTTCACTCTTTCAATTTCATTGCCATTGAGCAGCAGTGGTTTTGTACAACTCACACTTTTATGCTTGCTTGGATGGAATAATACAAATTTAGTCTTGTTAGCATTAGGAGATAATTTATTAACTAACATCCAGCTATGAATGTTGGCTAGTTCGTAGTTTGCAACTGTGAACAGATCTTCAAGGTTTTCCCCATGAAGAATCAAGTCAGTGTCATCAGCAAACATGATTGACTCAGAGGATTTCAGACACCTGGACATATCATTAATGTAAGCTAGAAAAAATAATGGACCAAGTAAAGATCCTTGAGGAACTCCGTGCTTCATGACACAAATATTCGTAGAGAATGAATTGTCATATTGCACAATTTGTTTTCTGTCTTGCAGGTAGCTCCTGATCCAATTGAATGGGACGCCTCTAATTCCATAGTGATAGATCTTACTTAAAAGGATAGAATGGTCAATGGTGCCAAAAGCTTTTGAAATATCAAGGAATATTCCAATTGCATGTTGTTTGCCTTCAAAAGCCTTGGTTAGTTAAATTTATTTGAACAAACACTAGAAAATATAAAACGTACAAAAATAAAAGAAACTTGGGTGAATGAAAATAAACTGGAAATTGAGGTAAAGTAACAGTAGACAATGGTAAGGGGCTGTCAACGATTATGTATTTTTATGCGATATAATTCTGCACATGGTGCGGGGCAAAGAGCAACATCACAACCCATGCAAAAATATTTGGTTCTTGTTCGTCGAGATTGGCATGGGCTTTTACTTCAGAGTGAGATTATACAAAGTCAAGGCATTTATCGTGGATAAAATCTTTCAATACTTTTCCATCTTTCCGGACTCCACTATACAGAATATGTGCACTTACCATGCAAATGCTCATCAAAGCATCGAAGATTCTGAAATACCACTCTAGTCCCTTTGAGGGAACAAATAGGTTCTCATTTGTTGGTTCACATGATCGACTCCACCCATGTACCGTGTGTGATTTACAATACAAAAGGGCCTTTCACGCTTCTAGTACCGTTTCGTGCAGCTTTTTAAACGAACTTCCTTTGTAACGTAGGGGTTTGTGTGAATTGTGGATAACAACGCCACTATCTTCGTATCATGCCGCGTACAGGCCAAAATTTTGTTCGCAGGAAAACGCGTAATCAAAAAGAATTGCATGAGCTATATGATAAGTACTGGCGTCACTTCCAAAGACGTTAACCTCGCGACGCACAGCTGGAGGCCGCGATATGGACGATACCCACGGCGTCACGGTGTAGTTGCGCAACAAAATACGATTATCATCATGACGTAATATAGCTGCGTCAGTGCGTTGTTCAACGGCAACGCAGGCAAAAAAATTAGCAAATTTTGCCAACTTTACCGCTTCGTTGCTCGAAAAATTCAAACGAAAACATCATGCGATTTTTTGTGTATGAAAACGTAAATATCTTGGTTACCCAACTGTCATACCTAATTTATTTTTTCGGAAAACAGCACTATTAATCGCTATGATTTTTGTACCAATTTTTTAAGTATAAGTATAAGTTTATTTCGACTCCATAATCAGCAATAGACGATAAAAAAAATAGATAAAAACAAAAGTAAAAGTAACTGATTATAGAATCGGGAAAGCGAACAAAACCTAGAGTAAGGTTTGAAACGTACAGATTTTAGATGGAAAGGTATTGATAAAAGAAGTAGTACGTGTTCGCTCACCCAAAAGTAAAAAAAAAACTAATTAAAGCACGCACGCACACACAATCATCGAGACATGATACAGTCGGAAGCGAAAAAAGCGAGACTTAAAAGTAAAAAGTAAAGTAAATAAATTTTCATCGATTCCAAAATGAATATATAGAGGACTTGCACGGGTCACGTGACTTCGTTTACTGGACGGCAATAAAAACAAAAACGTCCATTTGGCTCCTGTCAGTTGCAAGTCGGGTTATACGTTTCCGTTTTGTTTGGCTGTTGAAAATGGTTATTTCGTATTGTTCCGTTGGCTGTACGTATATTATAGACAACGAAATGGATCATCAGTTATATTCCACTGTTTTTAAAAGATCCGGAACGTCGCGCAATGTGGATATCATCTATTGGCAGGACTGCTTGGTGTCAAGTCCAGAAGTCATCTCGCTTGTGTTTCACTGTTTGCGGACAGCACTTCGTTGGTGGTGAGTGATGATGTGCCGTTATCAATTTTTTTTAAATATTCATAAGCTCCCTCATTTCAATGGAAAGCAGATGACAGACTACTGTTATTGGTAGGCCTAGGCGTAGGCCTACTTGACTTATGTACGGAATTAATCATCGATTGCCATAAGGTATTGTTTCCCTAGTTAGCAGGTAATCTATTACTAAGTGTGAAAGGTTGAATAGATAACTAAAGTTTAACACCGGTGGTCATGCAAAAAATAACCAGAATTCAATTGAATTCGCCATCTAGTAATACGCTCGCCACCGCATCTCTGACCACCTTGGTAGTTTCATAGGTTCCAATCCCATGCGGGGATAGTTATGTGCGAGAGGATTGCAGCTCTCCTCCCACTGTGGGTGGTTCACACGACCGCTGATCGGTTACGACCATCCCCCACCATCCAAGTCCATGCTTCTAAAAACAAATAACTGGCTAACTAATCCAATCGTACGAGAGACTGTGGTTTGCCATATGATTTAGTTGTTGGACCTGAAATCCTGTGAATCTGTATCCTTTATCTTACAGATATGGGTGGGTGTGACCATGGAATAGATGGATGGCAAAGTATAAGTTGCAACAAGACCACAGCGGCACAAGACCTCAGCTTTCGTGACTCGATAATACATCCTCAGTATCCATTTATTGATTCTTAACGTAATGACAAAGTAACTTGTGATTACTGTGGATTGGTGGAGATAAAGTGTCCATTGTGCTTGAATGAAAGCAACTTCAATACGATCCTATCGAGAATTTTTTTTTGTTTCGGTGGGTCTGGTAGTGAAGGTTTCAGTCTAAAGTTGGACAGCGATACTACAACCAAATACAGTTGCCAATAAAACTTAGCGAGGCATATTATTGCGACTTTGTGATCTGAAAGAAAATTCTGATGGGTAGCCGGCTAGCCGCAACCTTTTGTTTAAAGAATATTATGAGATATGACTTAAGAGTCTAAACTTTTGTTCGAAAGGGGTGTAACCCAAGCTAATTTGCAAATGGTTTTCATGGTACCAAATGTATCACACACTTTACAGTAATTATAAATTATATTCGAAAAATAAAGCACATAAAAAATAAATTTTTATAAAATCAATTGGTTTTATCTGCAGATACCTGGTTTATATTGAGATTGACCATTTCAATGCTAAATTTTCCTTAGTCAAAAGGCATACTTGATTCGCAAAGATTTGTGAATGTGCACAGTACACCAATTTGTCTAATGTTTTGATTCCATAGGCAGGAGGTTGTGGATCAGTGCTGCTCAGGATGAGATATTTTTGCTTATAAATGCATATTACGTGTTTCACATGAATCCATCGTGCTCAGATTGCTAAAGGCTCCCAATGCTTAATTTTATCGGTACACAAGAGAATTTTCAGTGTGGCATGCATGGGTCAGTTGGAGTCACTAACATCAAGATATCTATAAGCAAGGATAAGATAACCTGGAAGTAACATTCCATAATTTAAAGTAAAAAATGTATCTGCCTGCACAGCCCTTTCAAATGGAAGATATGATGCCTTAGGGGTAATTTCTATCAAATATTTTACAGTGTTATGGTCTAGTGAAAATGGGTATAGGCGGCTTCTTTTAAAGTGTGGTAGGTCTAGTCGAAAGACATATTAAATGATTATGCTAACAACTGCAAAGTGGTATTGCAACGCATACAAGTTAACAGAATTTGTTGAAATGGTCCTGCTTTTTGCCTTTCTTTAGAATCCCTTTTTTTCTAACTATTCTTTTCCTCTTTGGAGATGGCGAAAATTCAAATATTGATAGCTTTTATAAGCAGCTGATAATGGGTTACCGGTACCTCTCCTTTTTCGAAAAAAGAAGGTAAAAACTAATCATCGTTTGACAGTGCCAAGTTTGTGTATCAGATCAATATTAGATTACTTGCTAACTAACGAAACAATCGAACGACACATTCTGATCATTAATGAAGATATGCCCACCAATGTAGGTAGTTTTTAGGATAAGATTTTTTGGGGGGGGGGGGGGGGGGGGGGGGGGTTGCAAGGTGCAACATCGTACGATTACATAACTATCCCCGCATGGGATTGGAACCTGTGAAACTACCAGGGTGATCAGAGATGCGGTGGCGAGCGTATTTCTAGATGGCGAATTCAATAGAATTCTGGTTATTTTTTACATGAGCACTGGCGTTAAACTTCAGTTATCTATTCAACTTTTCACACTTACTAATAGATTACCTGCTAACTAGGGAAGCAATACCTTATAGCAATTGATGATTAATTCCTTACACAAGTCAAGTCTGCAAGTAGGCCTATGCCTACCAATAACAGTAGTTTGTCATCTGCTTTCCATTGAAATGAGGAAGCATATGAATATTTAAATAAATTGATAACGGCACATTATCACTCACCATCAACGAAGTGCTGTCCGCAAACAGTGAAACTCAAGCGAGATGACTTCTGGGACTTGACACCAAGCAGTCCTGCCAATAGATGATATCCACATTGCGCGACGTTCCGGGTCTTTTAAAAACAGTGGAATATAACTGAAGATCCATTTCGTTGTCTATACGTACAGCCAACGGAACAATACAAAATGACCATTTTCAACAGCCAAACAAAACGGAAACGTATAATCCGACTTGCAACTGACAGGAGCCAAATGGACGTTTTTGTTTTTTTGCCGTCCAGTAAACAAAGTCACGTGACCCGTGCAAGTCCTCTATATGTCACCTAATGCCAAATCGCCCAATCAGAATTGCCAAATTGGATACCAAATTAGTCAACAAGAGTAATGTATTGTGGATAGAAAAGTATTCCTCAAAAGATATCGTCAAGCTGATTATAATTGGAGTCACCTAATGCCAAATCGCCCAATCAGAATTGCCAAGTTGGATGTATGAGGAGGTGGGCTAGACCTGCTTCACTCATCAAATAGAAGCCACAACAAGCCAAATAACGTCCAAATTATTTTAAATACTATTAATCAATAACAGTACCGGTAATCAAAATTAAAATTAATTAGGGCGGTATGATACAGAGGTAGGAAAATTGGTTAAGGGAATATATATGGTGTTTAAGGTTCAAGTAAGGTTTCTAGGGTCATGGATTATAGGCAAGTAACTTTAATTGAGGTTGTTGATCACTGCGGTCAGTTCAAATTCATCACGGATGATTCATCAGTCTGCAAGTTTTGTTGATGTATACACCTTTCATGTTGACATAGATAGCATTTAAATTGATCATCATGACGTCCTGAAAAACGAAAAATATATCTGCGAGTACAATATTCGATGATTGCAAATAAGGAATCAATAGAAAACTACCCTACACCTTTGAGTGGAAGTTGTTGAATTGTGTAAATATTGATTAATATTAATTAAATATCATTAGACTGCTAGTTGAAAGACCTGGGAAAGAAGAGATTGTGGTTGGGACACAAGAGAAATTGTTCACAAACCATGCAAAAACCTTTCGATGTCGGTCAAACATGTATGCCATTATCTTAGTCATTAACATCACACTAACCCTTACACATTTGCATGCTATACACAGCATAAATTCGACCAAGGATAAAAACTTTGTACACACGCAAGACACAGCATATAGTACTACAGCAAGTTAAAATGTAGGGGAGAATTAAAATATACCTCGACTGGTCACCTAATTACAATATTAGGTACAGGAGTTAAATTATACCGTCTACAACCCTCGCAAAGAATCACACCACCCAAACAGAAAACAAAGTTCACGCATGTGGAATATCAGAAACCCAACATTGAAAAAAAAGGAAACATGCGCATGCAGATATCAGAATGTGAACAGCCATATTAAGGAGAATCTTATGCTATAGAACAAAATAAATTGCCAACTAGAATGCAAAACAGATGGAGAGAGCTCAACTGCTTGTTCAAAATTAATTAGTAATCTCAGAAACAATAACAATAGGGGAGAATCCAAATATACCTCGACTGGTCACCTAATTACAATATTAGGTACAGGAGTTTAATTCTACTGTCTACAACCCTCACAAAGAATCACACCACCCAAATAGAAAACAAAGTTCACGCATGTGGAATATCAGAAATCCAACATTGGAAGAAAAGGAAACATGCGCATGCAGATATCAGAATGTGAACAGCCATATTAAGGAAAATCTTATGCTATAGAACAAAATAAATGGCCAACTAGAATGCAAAACAGATGAAGAGAGCTCAACTTCTTTTTAAAAAAATAAATTAGCAATCTCAGAAACAATAACAATGTTATGGGTGTTCAACATTCTCATGAAAACAATAAGTATGTGCAAGTGCTGAGTGTCCCAACTTATGTCATGGTCTTTCTTTTGAAGTTGTAGCTAATTACAGACGAAAAATATATAACAGTGTGATTCTAATAATAAATCGAAGGTGGTTTCGTCGCGGGGTCGTTTACGTAATGGCGTTACGTTATCGGTTGCGTCGTACTGCGCCAACCACTGAGATACAACCTGAGAAAGTGTGCATGAGCCTCTATCGTTATTTGTGGCGGTTTGAAGAATTTATTGCAAATAAAAAGCGCTTGGCAAGTTTTTGCATCAATTTTTCAAAATGTATCTCGACAAGAGGGGACAATTGTTTTAATGCTGTGACGATAAAAAAAAAATATTAGCTATTCTGTCGAGTTCTTCGATGCTTTCTGATGCAAAAAACCTTTCGACCCAATTCATGACGACGACTCTATGACTTTTTCTATAGTATTTAACACACAGCAGTTTAGCCGCATGCATTGCATGGCTGAGGCAATTGTGCAATATTGGCCTGTCGTCGTGTGGCGATGCCGCGCCTGTAACAATACGGTAACATCTTTTGTAATACGGCAATCCACATTGCTGCTGAGCCGTCGATTATAATCAAAATGGGCTGATGGTGAGAGCCACTATCGAGCTTAGAACAATCTCCAATAAAACGCTGCAAAAAATAACAAATATTTGCAGCTGTGTGATCATTTGTAACAGTTGTCGCCACTGGCAATGGCAAGTGTCCTTGATAAGGGTTCCTTACTAGCAGGGAGTAGATGTAGAATTCTTTTTGTCCATCTCTTGCTTTTATAATGCTGCCAGTAGCATCAAAATATAAAATATCACGCTTCGTAATGAGCTTGTAAATTTCTAATTGTTCGTCAGTGTAGAGGATAACGCCAGGAGGGTCGTTTGAGAAGCAGCGAATGAAGTTCTCGTTATTATTTTTGAATATAGTTTGCATGATACCAATATTTTGCAACCATGATTCAGTGAATCTGTGTTCTTTATTTTCTGATTTAATGTTCCGCAATACGCTCGCGCTCGGAGCATACGTGTATGCACCCAGAATTCTTTCTTCGTCTTCCATTTTTGAGTGCAATCCTCTCTCCTGAATTTCAGCTGATTTTAAAATCATCTCATTTTGCTCTTTCATTTTTTCGAACATAACGACTTTTAACACAATGAATTTGATGCTTTTTTTCTCCGGTCACGGTCACGTGACACTCAATTTGTTTACTAGATGTCGAAAATATTTCGATCCTTCCACGCACATTACAGCCACAACAACATTTGTGGCCGCAATGTATATTTATTGAACCTTCTCTGACAAATTCTGAGGTTTCCCATTGACTGCAAATAGGACTTCTCAAATAATGATCCGTGATGCATTTGTATATAGACCAATACTTTATCAAAACGATTTCCATATCGGTAGATTTTTGAAATTTATGCTTCTGACGACCTTGTTTCAATTTTTTCAATTCCGATTGTGAAATAGTAAATTTTTCATGTATGTCAATATTTTTTATCTCTATCGAATAGTTTGCGTTTTTTTCGTGGTAAAGACCTAGAGAAATTGGTCGAATTTTGTCGATAATCGTGAAATACGTGAGTAGGTGAATTCTTTTGATAGTTGGTTTCCGTACATTTTACTGCTGATGAATCGGTTGTGATGAATTCCCTCTGGTCATCTAAAAAATATTTTTTATCAGTCTGCACGCATTTGGATTCTTTCGATGAGGGCACTTGAAAATCTGAAAACGCGTTCACCACCGGAATATGTTTAACAATGTCTTCTGAGTGATAAAATATTTTATCAACAGCCTTGCCAATAACAGCGGCTGTGCCTTCACGAACGAAAGGGCAATTTTCCCAGCAGGTTGCAGCAAGTTCCCCGGACTTACAAATCAATCAATCAATCAATCAAATCGTTTTTTATTAGCCGTCCAGGCAAACGGGCACAATAAGAAATTGAAGCAAAATTGAAAAATATACATGCTTTTGCCCAGAGCGGACAGGATGGCCGCAAAATGACCATACGGTCTCCTTGTCAGCGGCTACCTTGCAATAGCTGTATTAATTAAAATTTGAGAAACGCACACAGGTAAACGCTTTTATACTAGGACAGCATTGCCTCGAGGTGGCGCTACAAGACGATAGGTTGCCATGTTTTTTTCCGAATTAGGGATTTCCCCTATATATTATTATTTAGACGCAATGCTGTTCTAGCAGTTAGACGTTTTTGAAGGAGAATTCGTAGAGGAAGTTGAGTAATATAAAATATACTTATAATAGATTTAACTGTAGATCAGTAGAGAAATACTCATACTGATATCTGAGTAGGAAAAACATTTCATAAGTGTAAAGATATTCAAACAAAATAGAATCACAATCATGTCCATGAGACACTGAAGTCATAAATGTACTGAAGCTTAAAATAAGGGTAAAGTAATACATGTTTATAAAGAGTACAAAGAGAATAAGTGATTGCGTAACTGTTTTTTAAAATTGGGATATGTCAAGTCTTTAATGCTGGACGGTAGATCATTCCAGATTTTTACACCAGTGTATCTGAGATTGTCTTGGGCCCGCTTCGATTGACATCTGGGGACAAAAAGGGACCCTTGAGATGATGATCGAGTGCGATGGCTATGCATAAAATACTGAGCTGTGAAAAAATTATCAGATGCAAGCTGGGTGGAACCATTTATCGCAATAATGACAACCAACCATAAATTCACCATTATATACCTTCCTGCAAATGCAGTATAATGCAGTGGAGGAAGATGATGATGACGAACTGGATGGCAAATTCATCATGTTTATTGGTTCGGTAGTTGGATTTTCTTGCACGTGCATTTTTTGCGATGGTTTGTCTTCATGTATGCTTTGAAACTTGCAAGGAGACAAATCATTTTGATTCGCTTGTTTCGATTGAATTGCCTTGCCTGATCGTTCCAAATTGCTGGTTGTTTTATCAGATTTATTTTCGCTAATAATTTCAGAAATTGCTTTCTCATGTTGATCGAGAAACGTGTCGAGTTTCTTACGTCTCTCCGAATATGATCTCCGTGACCATACTTTGCTCTTAAACAAGAACCATTGTTTATGGATTTTTGATTCGAGTGTATCCAGGTCATTTTCAATCATGTAGCAAGCGATTGACCTGCATATTTTCTTAATTTTCGGTCTAGCTTTCCAATTTGAAGCCATTTTATCATAATGGAAGAGATGCGTCCAAAAATAAATCGTATCTGTTATATGATATAACAAAGAATAAAAAGCTTTGTCGATTATCAGCTTGTGCCTTTGCTAGGAAACACTTGATTTTGTTGTTAGTAACTGGACACGAATATTATAATTGTAAAGTTATAGTATGATTGACATATTTGGAGGAGCCTATGTCGGGCAGGTGGATATTGCAGTTTGATTATTGTCCTAGAATTTTAATTTTATTATCGTAAATATTCTTACATTATGACCCAAAGTCGTAACGGTAACATATGATAATGGAAAGACGTTTGCTCCCCGTAGAACACTTCTCAGCCCCCAACAGGTCATTATATTAGGGTTGCCATACCGTCCGGAAAATTCCGGACATGTCCGGAATTTAGGGTTAAATTTTGCGTCCGGGAGGAATTTAAAAAAATGCTCAAATGTCCGGAATTTTACTGCATCTGCAATCGTAATATGCACACTGCTAATACAGAACATTGTTATTTCGTACCGCGCGCATATTTTTTACTACGAGGTTGTATGGAATTATTATGTAACAGAGCGTTTTTCTTATTAATGGTGTCAAAGTTGCAAACCTCTATGAGAGATGCTAGGAGCACTTGTGCCAATGGATGAAACCAATGAAGAGTTTACTTGTTTCAAATGGATGACCTTGAACGAGATACCAAGTTGGAAGGATGTAGAGCAGGGGTTGGCAACCTACGGCCCGCGGAGCAATATAATCCGGCCAGTGACGGACGCTTCACTGAATTATAGTAACAAAACAGCTGTTTTGACGATTATATTCTTTACGTAACAGAATTCATTTTAGAGGCGTGTAGGCAAAATTATGTTAAAACCTAACAAGTATATAACTCACAATTGCGCGTTTAATGACCCTATAATTTAATTATAATTACACAAACGACAACAAAACGCAGAAAAGTTGATACTAAGCGCAAATGGTTTAATGGTTCAGAAAATATTCAAATGATCAGTCTTCGCGCGCTGCTTAAAATTTATCCTCTGATCTGTGGGAAAAAGTGTGATTCATCGGCCATCCGTTCGGTTTTCAACATTCATAAAAATATGTGCGGCCCGCCAATGACTTGCAACCTTTGGTTTTGGCCCACGAGCTACAAAAGGTTGCCGACCCTGATGTAGAGACTTGCGTGAAATATCTGATTGGTAAACAGGTTGATGTGGACGATGAAAATTAAGAAAAATTTATTAAACTGCCAACGCACAAGAAATGGTGCAAATATTTCGATCCGTCTACGAACATCACATGCCACTCAGAAATTTTAATGATTGTACTGTTTTTCCTTGCTGTTACATCCCACGATGCCAATGTAGAGAGAGTCATTTCACTGATGCAAAGTCAGTCGACTAAAGAGAGAAAAAAGTTGCGACTATGGAAGGCATGTTGACTCTTCAATATAATTTCAAAGATATGCACTGTAGTGAATGGTTTTCATTTTTGAAATCAGACAAGACCCTATTGAAGAGATATAGATCTTCAGAAAAATACGCATGGTCAGAAGAGTAAATTTGTATTGTCTGTCTTTAATTTGTCCTAAGCTTGTAATTGCTGTTCTTCCTTTCCGGCACAACCTAATTCTCATTATTATTTTTCACTCTGAAGTTGAGATTTTTTCAGTGACGGTCCGTAGCTATATTTAGAGTGTGCTTACCCGCCTGGTGTGAGATTCTGCTTGTGACTGAAGACAATACTTTTCATTTCGGTAGCTGGCACTTTAGCACGAGTATCGTACAACGTTTGCAGTCTTAGCATTTCGGTAGCGCATATATATGGTCTCATGAAAAAAGGGACCTCCAGAAGGTTGCGCACAACCTGAACATAGTTTGTGTGTACTGTTAGGACTAAGGTTGTGCGACATCTTGGTGCGCATACTTCTGGAGCACCGAAAATAGTCATGCACTGTCAGGAATTTTGCCTTTTCAAATATGGTAACCCTACATTATATTAATGTTATATTACAAATGAAAGTAAATCTGAATACTCACCGAGAATAGGTGGATGGGATGTATAATCTTCAAACTCAAGATATTGACTGCTATATGCGAAAATGAAGGCGGTGGATGTCAATAATTGCAATCAGTGAATGACAGTTTCGGAAAATCTTGAAACGCTGTAGCGCTGAGAACGCATGCATCGACCTCTCAAGTGGCATTTATATGATTATGATGTCACTATGCACCATATTCGCAGTTCCTAGATTTGGATTTGTGTTGAATCTACGTTATTACGTTGCATTCAAAGTATTTTGTTAAAAACTGATCAAGTTTTTTTTAATTTTTTTTATCTGATTGAAAAGATGTTGAATCCAGCTATCCATACCCAAAATATTTTTTGAGCCTCAAAGGCAGATCTTGTTTGAATTTTGGGACAATTTAACGATTTTTCGTATTAAGTTCTTGCGTTTAAAAGCATTTCGTTGGAAAACTGATCGAATTATTTTCAATTTCTTTATTTGATTGGAAAGATGTTGAATGCAGCTATCGATACACAAAATATTTTTTGACCCCCAAAGGCAGATCTTGTTTAAATTTTGGGTCAATTTAACGATTTTTCGTATTTTTGAGAAATTTGCATTGTATTAAAAGCATTTCGTTAGAAAACTGATCGAGTTTTATTCCAAATTCTTTATTTGATTGGAAAGATGTTAAATCCAGCTATCCACACCCAAAATGATTTTTGAGCCCCAAAGACATATCTTGTTCAAATTTTGGGTCAATTTAACGATTTTTAGGAAATTTACGGTATTGCGTTGTAGAAAAAGCATTTTGTTGGAAAACTAATCTAGTTTTTTTTCCAATTTCTTTATTTGATTGGAAAGATGTTGAATCCAGCTATCCATGCCCAAAATATTTTTTGAGCCCTAAAGGTAGATCTTGTTTAAATTTTGGGTCAATTTAACGATATTTAGTATTTTTGAAAAATTTACATCATTGCATTGTATTAATAAACATTTCGAAAGAAAACTGAAAGCGTTATTTTTTAATTTCTTCATTTCATTAGAAAGATGTTGAATTCAGCTATCCATACACAAAATATTTTTTGAGCCCCAAAGACGGATCTTGCTCAAATTTTGGGTCAATATAACGATTTTTCGTATTTCTGTGAAATTTACATTATTGCGTTGTATTAAAAGCATTTCGTTAGAAAACTGATCGAACTTTTTTTCAATTTCTTTATTTGATTGGAAGGATATTGAATACAGCTATCCATACCCAAAATATTTTTGAGCCCCCAAAGCAGATCTTGTTTAAATTTCGGGACAATTTAACGATTTTTGTGAAATTTACATTATTGCGTTGTATTAAAAGCATTTCGTTAGAAAACTGATCGAACTTTTTTCCAATTTCTTTATTTGATTGGAAGTATATTGAATCTAGCTATCCATACCCAAAATATTTTTGAGCCCCAAAAGCAGATCTTGTTTAAATTTCGGGACAATTTAACGATTTTTCGTATTTCTATGAAATTTACGTTCTTGCGGAGTTTTAAAAGCAAAGGGATCAAAAATTTTTCCCATTTCTTTATTCGATTGAAAAGATGTTGAATGCAGCTATCCGTGCCCAAAATATTTTTTGAGTCCCTAAGGTAGTTCTTGTTTAAATTTCCGGTCAATTTAACGATATTTAGTATTTTTGATAAATTTACATTATTGCATTGTATTAAAAGCATTTCGTTAGAAAACTGATCGTGCTTTTTTCAATTTATTTATTTGGTTAGAAAGATGTTGAATCCAGCTAAGCATACGTGTCCATTTATGAATATTTTCGATTTTTTTTTTGTAAAATTCAAGTTATTTTGTTGTATTAAATAAATTTTGTTGAACTCTCCCTTTAATCATAAATGCTTTGTGTTATCAGATGCTACCTAATAATGTTCAATTTACAACTCTACCTCTCCGTGGCTATTGATTAGAAATACTTCGCAAAGTGGAAACACACTTTTATGACATCGTATATTTTTATGTAGGATTTCGCTAGCATTTCGCTGACGTGACAGTGGCTATTCCCTGTTTAAGTTTGCAGATGTTATTGTAATCTTTGGTTAGACTGAAAGTACGATAGCCTACTACTGTACTATCTTCTGTACTAGACTACTATACTATTATTGTACGCATAACTCTGTCATTACGTTACACTATTGAAGTTGATCTTGCTGGATATACTATCTGCATACCTGATTTCACCCTGCAATCAATCTCACCAACGTTACTCAAAAGATGAATACAGAAGTCCAAACCCAGATTCTGGCAGCTATCTCATCTCTCCAGGCCAAGCAAGAGGAGCTAATGTCTCATGCAACTCAACTGTCTGCCTCTAAAGATCATGGCAACCAGTCCCAGGACATCATCAAGTTCCAGAATGACGTGGCCCAAATCTCCTCCAAGATCCAGATTATTAGCAGGCTGGAGACATGTGAAAAGCAACAGGACGATTTAGAACAATACAGCCGAAGAAACTATGTTATTCTTCATGGCTGTAGTTCTGTGCCAGAAACCGAATACCATAAGTTCGAAAACTTCGTAGTGAAAACTAGGGATGCCACTTTTGGATTCACGAATCGGATCGATTTGAATCGCATCTTTTCCGAATCGATTCGAATCAGATTTACGCGATTCGGAAAAAGAGAGCGATTTACCGAAAAACAACATTGAACGTTTGTTAAATCGTTGTTTTCGGCGGCTTTAAATCTTCCGGATGCGTTTATGCGGCACTCCAAATAACACCAAATTACGGGACCGAAAAAAAACATTGAACGCTTGTTAATCGTTATTTTCGGCGGCGTTAAACTGCCGAATGCGTTTATGCAGCACTCCAAATACCACCAAATTACGGGACCGAAGGAGAAACATTGAACGTTTGTTAATCCTTGTTTTCGGCGGCGTTAAAACTGCCGAATGCGTTTATGCGGCACTCCAAATAACACCAAATTACGGGACGGAATTAAATGAAAATGAATTTTTCGTGATTGAGTTTTTTACATATCTGCCGTCATTTGTTTCAAGTTCGGCACAACACACTCTTTTACGCATCACTCGAGATAATGTCTGGCGTAATTTCCACCAAACTGCGAGTTCAGTTTTCCACTGAATAGCCTAAGTTTCTATTATGCGCGAATTTAAATGGATCGTATACCTGAAAATTCGTGACAATTTTGATGAAAATTTTCAACAGCACACCTGCGCTGCGACTAAGTTATTGTACGTTCGGGCATGATTGGATGAGGAATCAGCTACCGACGTCTAGATAATATTTAATTTTGATTGAAATTTAATTTAAACTTTGTTCTGAGTGAAATATTTCGCGTACATTTGAAGAGAACTATTACTGAATGAGTTCATCGGCCGGCAATGTTAATTGACAATCATGTTTCTCATCCTAAAATATATATTTGTTTTGTTTGCGTTTGTCAGGCTTCCACTCGAGTGGCGGTAAAAGAAATCAAGGGGACATAATGTAATAGTAAATACACGTCTTTTTCCAGCTGTTACAAAAAAAAAAATAGGATTTTTTATTTTGTTAGTGCGATACAAGCGGGAATAAAACATTTCAGATTATTTCTAGCAAATTTCATAACCGACAGGTGGGAGTAAATAATACTTGAGGAATGGCAACTTGTGCACTGTTTTACATCAACACGTGCCAGATTTCATACCAGACCAACATACTGTGCGAATGTCGTCTTACTTTAGCCCTAGTAACCATGTTTGATCGAGATAAAGCGTCGACCAATTATCGCTCGTCAGCGCGGCGTCCATTAGGCACATTTGGACTTTCTGAATTACGAAATTAAACATAGTCCACGATAATAATGAAGCCCGAGTTAGCCAATAACGCTGTTAGCCACCAATAATATTGTCTATAATTTTTATGGAAATTTTTGTTCGCAATCGTAGTCTGGTGAACGATTGCTTTACACGAAATTAATTTAATCGTGGTTAATTTTATCGTCTTCAATCATATTCTTGCAAGCATTTCCAATTTATAGTAAACAGATGCAATTAGAATGTTTTTGTCGTATTACTCTATGCTGCCAGCATAAATAAAGAATATTGTACTAAAATTTTGAAGATAAAAAATCGGTAATAATGCCGGCCTTGCTTCAATATAATAAGAAGTGAAATACCACAGTCACACATTATACTGGCGTGGGACTAGGGAAAACAGTGCTGTTACTGTGTTTATGACATAACAGTACAACTGTTCCCTGCTTATTTTCTCATATGAATTTCATCAAAGTGCCTCAGTCCTAATACAAGCATGACACAATAATAACTCAGTATTGTAAGACTCACAGATAAGTTGCAACAGCAAATTTTTCATCAATGCATTTATTGGTGATATCTATGACCTACATCTTTTTTATCATGATGGAAATAAGTGTGGCTTATTCACTGAAAAACCCTTATCATCCTTGCTATATAGCGTATTCTATTTCCGACTTTTTCTCTTCTAGACTTGAGCTTTTTTGTGACTTTGAGCAAACATACGCATGCAATAAAAAACAAAAAAGCTTAATGGAATCAGATTCGGAAAGATTCGATTCGAAAAAAAAAATTTATCCAGAAGTGGCAACGCTGGTGAAAACTCTCAACGACGGCCTCAGGCCCAGCCATCCTATTGTGAACACTGACATTGATATCACTCACAAATTGAAATCAAAATCTCCGAAGAACCCTATCATCATCAAATTCGTCAGAAGATCAACGAAGAATTTGGTGTATGGTAGAAAAAAAAAGAACGTAAAGGCAGCGGTTTGTCCATCACTGAGTCCTTGACCCGTAGCAGGCTCAAGCTACTCAACGCTGCCAAGTAAGCCTTAGGAAAACAAAAAGTGTGCACAATGAATGGGATTATCTACGCTTACCTAGATAAAAGGCAAGTAATATCTTCTTTGATTGATATCACTACTCTCTCTCGTCCCCTCTACTCCAAGGCTGCTGCCCGCTCAATGGAACCAACCTCAAGCTGAGCGGTGGCCTATGAGCAGAGGGGAACGACCAACTTATTCCCAATCTTCATTTTTCTTAATCAAATAGGCTAGTGCTGCCGAATCAATGGTTCTCCACCTTTTAAACATATGAAAATCATATTGTCAGACTAGTTATTTGATTTATTTTATATTTTTTTTCTCCTTTTGTTTTGCCACAGCCATGAAAACTAAGTTAAAATATCCATGTAGAAATTGCCACAAATCAGTTCAAATCAATCAAAAAGCTCTTTATTGTGACATTTGTTTATCTTGGATACATTTAAAATGTACCAATATTTCTGAACAACAATATGTAAATCTTGAATCTGAAGCTGATGAAATACCTTGGTGCTGTTTTCTTTGTGAAATAAATTGTATCCCATTCTCTTCTCTCTCTGATTCTGAATTATCAGAATTATGTACTTCATTCAGAAAAAGCTGAAGCTCAGGCCCTTACTAAAATTCTTGTTCCTGAATATCTAAACCAAATGTTTCTTGAGTCAGCCAATACTGACAATGATGAATTCAACAACATAAACAGTATTTTCATGCACAACAGCTCAAATCAGTATATTTGCTCCAGTGATGTCAATGACCTCAAATTCAATGATAGTCTTCAAGTCAATCATACCACGAGCTTTCAGAGAAGTACCATTAGCAGTTTGAAAACAAACATCACAAGGAGACAAATCACACTCCTTTCCACCGATAGAACAAAAAACTGCATAATCTATAAAAGTAGCAGCACTACCAGAATCAATACGAAAACGTACAGTAATGCCATTCACATCAACCATAGCATACCAGCTAGTGGGTAATCTCAAAGAACAAATCAAATTATCAAAATCATGGTTCATGCATACATTCGTCATCTTTCCAGTAGCAGCTGAGGACCCCTGTGCTACTGATTTCTGTTTAAAGGCATATCATTATTCTTGGGAGCAGGGTGAAACTGGGGAATATTACCACCATCACGAGTTTGGCCATTCCCACCCCAGACAGAATTGGAGCTATTCCCTTGAAAAAAATTTACTGCAGGGCCACTGGCCGTTTGCTGGGCCGAATAAGCAGAAGGCTGCGAATTCTGTGGAACATAATATCGATCACACTGAGAAGCTGTGTGACCTCTGCCATGACATCTCTGGCACAGGTTCTCTGGACAATTCCTACGTATGTGACCCTTGGCACCACAGCCATAACAAGTAATACCTTCATTCCTACGCCCTCCCTTCTGACGGGAAAATCGGGGTCGATGACCTTCATCAAACCTAGCACAAAAATGGTCAAGCATCTCTTTAATATCATTCCGCAGCTTACTAAATTCAGATTCACTCCCACCAACATCACACCCAGAATTATTCACAACAGCTACCATGGGCTTATTAGCACGATTACAACCATGTGCACTGTGCGTAGCATCAATAGAATGACATACATCAGCCACAGTAATTAATTCATCCAAACTCCGAGTCTGCATGATGGTCAAAGTCTTACACATCTCGAAATCAGGAAAACCTGAAATGAAACGCTGCTTAATCAGATTCTCACGAGCAATAACATCCAAAGAAGGATAAGCCTTCCTTGACAATGCACGAAGAGATTGTAGCATATTCCGTTGGCGTCTCAGTCGCCAACTTCTTTCTGTTATTAAACAGAGTAGCAAAGTATGATTCCTTACCCTCTGGATAATAACGCTTTTTCGAGTGATTCACTGCAACACAAACTGTGCCTATCGGGAAGAGATAATTCATTCAACAAGGACAAAGCCTTCCCACGCATACATTCAGCAAAATGTACACCAGCAATTTTATCAGTCCATCCATTACAGGTACTAATGGATGAAAAAAGACACAAATAATCATCCAAAGACATACCATCACCATTAAAAGTATCAGGCTGAATATCCATTCTCATACTACTATTCATACCAAGGGAACTGCCTTGCAATCAGTAACATTACCATTCACACTTGCATGCATAGGTGTAGACTGGTCAACCACACACTCATCAGCAAAATTCAATTTTTCAATAGTACCGGTACCTTCTACCAAACAATCACCAATACCAGGGCGGTCAAGTTCACCATTTTTATCAACACACTTGGGCAATTGGTTTTTTTTTTAAATAGGTTTAGGAATAAATGATGGCATCTCACCCTCAGCCATGGCCTCGTCAATGCTTTCCAGACGGCATACAACCCGTTCGAGTACGGTACTTTCTTCATGTCAAAATCTCTTTCTTCAGGTTGTAAAACAATGGTCTTGACTACTTTCAGTTGAGACAAAGCATCTTGCAGTTGTCTAGCCAGTGCTTCATTTTCAGCTTCCAGTGATTTATTCTTATCTTCAATTTCTTTGTTCTTGGTTCCCATCTGGGCAATTTTATCCCATATTACATCTCGTTCCTGGTCGCAATTCTTTTTTCGGTGTGACATCATGAACTTTTAATCAAAAAATCGCCCGATTTTTCAATCCTGGCGCTTGCTCGTCAATTTGCAACAGTACCACTTAACCGGAATACCGGTAGGTGCTCACCACTAATACAGTCTAGTAATACTGTAATAATTAGTTCAGAAGATCCAATGTGCTGCAAAGACACACAAATAGGTTCGAAGTTCACGATGCAAACGAAGAGACTTTATTAAAATAGTGTAAAATTCACGCTTAAAGCAGATAAAATAAGAGCGACAAAATACGGTCCTTACTCAGTGACAGCAAAAGCAAAGAGAGCGAACGCTGCGAACTGCAGCCAGTTCACATATGCAGTGGTGGTTGGAGTCGAGTAACAGGATCTAACTATAGGCCGAATTATGGATCAGACTCCACACACCAATGCATATGCAATACTAGATAAGAAATATAAATAAAATAATAAACAATAAAAAATAGTACTCCAGCCCCGCCAGATTTATTTTCGGGTCATAAAAAAGTTGCAGTGTGAGGATTTATGCTGTGTGATCAAAGCAGTAAGCAAAAATATGAATTGACTGATGGGTGATGCTTTACCTCAAAAATCAGAATTAGCTTACACCATATCAATGAAAATTTTTGGTGGAGCAACTAAAACTGTCAGCAAAAAAAGAAATGTGGTGAGCGATACCACCCTGAAATTGTGACGTCTGTATGAAAAGCATTTTTTTAAACACACATATTTTCACTTCAATTAATTAGTGTTATATGATGGAGTTCTACTGATCTTGATCATTTTTTCCCAGACTTATTCTGTCATTGTATACGAAATCACCAGCTGCATATTACAACATGAGAGGTGTTTTACGTTTGCTACGATAATCCATTTTGCTTGATTTCAGGCTGGTACTAATAACATTTTTCACATAAATTGGATACCTATTTATACTAATACTTTGTCAAAGTAGCTGTTATACTTATATATAAAAACATACACGCGTAGATGGTAGACAAGATTCAATTGTTGTGGTCGATTTATTTTAAAATACTGTAACTAAAATATAATTTTTTGCAGACGTCTCGAAACTCACTTTTGAAGAATGATTTGCTGTCACCAGATGGGGTTTTGGCATGGAAACACATCTAGACTAGAGGGAATTCACGAAGATATGTCTAAAAAAACAATTGAAACAGCCATGTAAACTAACAGATCAACATGTTTAACTCAATAGGTGATAAAAATGTCTGGTAAATATTAGGCACAGGTATAGCACAAAAAATTGTTTTGGATATTAATTCATTTGTATTTTTTATTAGATCTATCTCCTATAGAGCATTTAAATACTTGGATCATGATTAATATTTCTAAAATTACCAATACTATTCAGGTCATTATTAACAGATGAATTTTTCTTTGTAGGTTCTTCCTGCATCCGTTGCCAGGATTTCGGAAATGCCTGAATTTGAAGCAACTGCCAAGTTTTGCAAACTGCAAAATACCTTTTTTGACATATACAACAGCACTACTGACGTGGCTTCCCTTAAAAATAGAAATCTACTACTACTCTCTGAAAGATCTGGAGACAAAAAACAGTTAACCATGCTATGACAGTTCATAAAGAGCAGGGGCAAACACTTGATGGGGCAATCATATCGATACCAATCGCAGCATTTTCAGCCACAATATTTTTACACATTATATATAGTTTCCACGCGCATAATATGTTCACCTATAGTTACATATAAAGATTGGAAATGTTGATAAAAGTATAATTTTACCACGGAAATACATGAAAAAAATCTCTAAACTGAATGAATACAACGAATTTGACTAAAATAGTGTTTAAAAAAAGACTAAGTAAACGAAAAACGAATTTTCAGGTATTCCGCAAAATAATCAGATACCTTATAGATTCGACTTCACTATACCAAAACAGTAGCAGCACGTTTTGACTTGGCCATATATAATACCAATCAGAGCGTATATTCTTCAATTTTATAAACAATGTCGACGGCGCAAAATAGATTTGTATTTCAACTAATTCAGCTACGGTAAGAAATCTAAAGCAACAATGACGTCAGACGAACATTGAAATTTATTCAATGTTGTTCTGGTCAAGAGGGGGTTGATTTTATTATTTTAAAATAAAGATACAGTCATATACTTTGTGAGCGAAGTCAAATGAATTTCAACAAAATCTTAGAATTATGTGAATTATTTGATTGAATTTCGATAATCTGACGCAAAATTGAAGTAACCCGTATATGGCAATTTTGGTGATTTTCAAAGCCCAGCATCATGTTGTCCCGATCAAGAGGCGGTTGATTTTATTATTTTAAATTGAAGATATAGTCATATAGATCAGGGGTCACCAAACTACGGCCCGCGGGCCGGATCCGGCCCGCGTCGCCATTTTATCCGGCCCGCAATGACACGCAAAAATGTTTCGATTGAATTTTGATAATCTGACGCAAAATTCACATAACTCGTATATGGCGATTTTATTGATTTTCAAAGCCCAGCAACATGATGTTCCGGTCAAAAAGAGGTTGATATTATCATTTTAAATTGAGGGTATAGTCAATTAGATTGTAAGCAACGTCAAATGAATTTCAGAAAAAACTTATAAATTTTTGAATTTTTCGATTGAATTTTAATAATCTGACGCAAAATTGACGTAACTCGTATATGGCAATTTTGGTGATTTTCGAAGCCAGCAGCATGTTGTTCTGGTCAAGAGGGGGTTGATTTTATCATTTTAAATTGAAGATATAGTCATATAGATTGTAAGCAGAGTCGAACAAATTTCAACAAAAACTCAGAATTATGTGAATTTTTTTTATTCAATTTGATATTCTGACGCAATTTCAACGTCACTCGTATATGGCGATTTTGATGAAAGTCAAATGAATTTCAACAAAAACTTATAAATTTTTGAATTTTTTGATTTAGTTTTGATAATCTGACGCAAAATTGACTTAACTGGTATATGGCGATTTTGGTGATTTTCAAAGCCCGACAGCATTTCGTTCCGGTCAAGAGGCGGTTGACTTTATTATTTTAAATTAAAGATATTGTCATATAGATTGTAAGCAAAGTCAAATGAATTTCAACAAAAACTTATAAATTTTTGAATTTCTCGATTGAGTTTTGATAATCTGACGCAAAATTGACTTAACTGGTATACGGCGATTTTGGTGATTTTCAAAGCCTAGCAGCATGTTGTTCTGGTCATGAGGCAGTTGATTTTATTATTTTAAATTAAAGGTATAGTTATATAGATTGTAAGCAAAGTCAAATGAATTTCAACAAAAACTTATAAATTTTTGAATTTCTCGATTGAGTTTTGATAATCTGACGCAAAATTGACTTAACTGGTATACGGCGAATTTGGTGATTTTCAAAGCCTAGCAGCATGTTGTTCTGGTCATGAGGCAGTTGATTTTATTATTTTAAATTAAAGGTATAGTTATATAGATTGTAAGCAAAGTCAAATGAATGTCAACAAAAACTTATAAATTTTTGAATTTCTCGATTGAGTTTTGATAATCTGACGCAAAATTGACTTAACTGGTATACGGCGATTTTGGTAATTTTAAAAGCCTAGCAGCATGTTGTTCTGGTCATGAGGCGGTTGATTTTATTATTTCAAATTAAAGATATAGACATATAGATTGTAAGCAAAGTCAAATGAATTTCAACAAAAATTTATAAATTTTTGAATTTTTGATTGAGTTTTGATAATCTGACACAAAATTGACGTAACTCGTATATGGCGATTTTGGTGATTTTCAAAGCCCAGCAGCATGTTGTCCGCTC
>NW_024102679.1:0-30000 GCF_013122585.1 Styela clava
AAGAGGCGGTTGATTTTATTATTTTGAATTAAAGAAATAGTCATATAGATTGTAAGCAAAATCAAATGAATTTCAACAAAAACTTATAAATTTTTGAATTTTTTGATTAAGTTTCGATAATCTGACGCAATTTTGACGTAACTGGTATATGGCAATTTTGGTGATTTTCAAAGCCCAGCATCATGTTGTCCCGATCAAGAGGCGGTTGATTTTATTATTTTAAATTAAAGATATAGTCATATACATTGTAAGCAAAGACCGGAACATCATGTTGCTGGGCTTTGAAAATCAATAAAATCGCCATATACGAGTTATGTGAATTTTGCGTCAGATTATCAAAATTCAATCGAAACATTCACATAATTCTAAGTTTTTGTTGAAATTCATTCGATTTTGCTTACAATCTATATGACTATATCTTCAATTAATCAACTCCTTCTTAGTTTTCTTAACGTACAGTATTGATGTATGACCAAGAGAAAAGATACTTGATCAATTATCTAGCAACTCTAGTTGAAATACAAATTCTTTTTAAATTTGTTACGTCCACATTGTTTATAAAATTGAAGAATATGCGCTATGTTTGGTATTATATATGGCCAAGTCAAAACGTGCTGCTACTGTTCCGACATAATAAAATCGAATCTAAAAGGTATCTGCTTTTCTCCGAATGTGTCATGGTGCTTCTTTTATTGGCGGTTTTCGAGAAATCGACGTTCCAAAAACGATAATTTTTTGAGACTTTGTATTTTGTGGAATACCTGAAAATTCATTTCGCGTTTAGTTAGTCTTTTTTAAAACACTATTTTTCAGTCAAATTCATTGTATTCATTCATTTTAGAGATTTTTTTCATGAATTCCGTGGTAAAATTATATTTTTATCAACCTTTCCAATCTTTATATGTGATTATAAGTGAACATAATATGCGCGTGGAAACCATATTTAATGTGTAAAAATATTCTGGCTGCAAATGCTGCTAGCTTCACAGTGGTAATAAGACAAGCGAGGAAAAAAATGTAAAAGCGGTAGACAATCCATCATGTTATAATATTTATATACATTTTCCCAACACAGTCAACAACACTCTGCGGTCACTGGCCAACCCATAACATTCTGGTACCAGGTTTCATTGTATACCATATTTGTCTAAATTTATGTAAAATGTCTAGTTTTTCTTACAATATTGGGTTACATAGACTGAAAATGTAGAGAACACCTAATGGCATGGTAGGTGTTTTTCTGATTTTTGTCTAATTCTTTAAAAATTTTGTTTTTGATATTAAATGCTAATAATGGATAAATATAAAATAAATGTTAAATGGTATAATGTTTCCAATGGTCCCTGGATGTCATTGATACTTGGATTATCATTACATGAATGTGGACACAATTTAAATTGGATTTCTGGACTAATATGGGTAAATGTACCGTAATGTATACTTATATGATCTATAATATCACCTAAATTACCTGGAAAATTGGGATTCATGCAACTAAATTTAAATAATATATTTGGATAAACCAAAACTATCAATATCATAAATCCGAATTGGCAATGGATTTAAATTTGGCAAAAAAAAAAAAAGACATCAAAGCCAGAAATCAGATTATTCCCTGTATAATTAAGGATTTCAGATTTCGCATACTATATAGGCTTGATAGTAGTTTAAGTGGCGAAAATTGGCATATACTGGTACCGGTATTGGTGCAATTTAAAATGGCGGCAACATCACCAGGAGTTTCTTTTGCTGATAAACTGAAACATGTATTTGATGAGAGGAAAACTGATGAAGAAGCTAGAAAGGCAACTGCTGAACTGACAGATCACGATGTACCGGTATGAGAAGAAATGAAAACGCGAGTGCAACTTGAAGATTGCTTAAAAAAACACGGTTTTGAAATAAAAGACATTGACGGACTAGTACCAGCACCAAAACATGAAGTAGATGTAACTTTTAAAACCAGAGAAATTGCGGTTCAAACTGTCAAATGGACAGGAAAATGTGGAAAATGAAAAATGAGGGAGTACAAGGTTTACCAAACACAGACTTTACACGGTCTTACTACTTACTGAATACCGGTACAGCGCGAAACACCGCAAAACAGCGCGAAAGAGCGCAAAACAGGGGGAAACAGTGTGAAGCAGAAAAAAAAATTGCAATGAGTTCGGGGCACCTTGTTTTGAGTTGGAGTACCACGGCAGCAAATTAAAAACAGAAACCAACGTATGTAGCCAGTAATGCTGTAATGGCAGGTCTGCCCCTGCTGGTGACACATTTTGGGTACCATAATTTAGAACATTTTCCATATGGATATGGTTGGCTTTAGGGTTAGGGTTAGGTAAAAAGGGACCTCCAGAAGTATGTGCACCAAGATGGCGCACAACCTGAAAATAGTATGTGTGTGTGTAGCGGATTCAGGTTGTGCGACATATTGCTGCACATACTTCTGGAGCACCAAAAAGGTAGATAAAATTTCGCATGATGACCTTTAATCCGGTACATAACCTTGAAAATATAACGGAAATATACCATACAACCATGGCGAGAGGCGCCGTGGTTCTTTCGTGGCAGGAGGTGGTAATGACTGCGTCTCCTGTTTTGCGATGTTTCCCTCTGTTTTGTGCTGGTTTCCTTCTGTTTCGCGCTATTTTGCGCTGTTTTGCGCTCTTTGCGTTGTTTCGCGCTGTATTCAGTAAGTAGTAAGACCTGACTTTACATACTGACATACCTGATAGTGTCACCATTTTCTTACATTGGGTTCCAACACCTATGGAAAACGAAAAAATAAAATATCACATTGAGAAAAATTATGGTAACATAAGCGATATTTATGAATTGAAAGATGAAGATGAGATAAAAAATGGAATAAAGCGTTTTTTCATCGCTAAAGATGACTTGATTAAACGACCTCTTAAAAGTTTTATAAAAATTGACGGCCATACCATCATGGTCAAATATTGGAAACAGAAACCCACATGTAGAATATGCGGGAAGGGAGATCACCTCATGGAAGAATGTATTTGGTTCATTCCAAAATTAGAACGAATACCCTGCTTTGCAATATACACAGAATCAAAGGAAAAACCAAGAATATGAGGATAATAGAGAGAATGAAAAAGTAACAAATGAAAACAAGCAAAAAAAATGATGAAAAAGAAACAATAGATAACTGAGGGGAGGAAACAAGTGAAGAAAAACAAGAAATAATATCAGAAAATAAGACATCAAGTACCCCTACATTCGTAGCCGGCGTGGGCAAAAATGATGTATTAAATAATTCAAACATTAGCTCAATTACAAACGATGAAAATGATGAAGGAAATAACCACGAAGGAATGGACACACAAAACACTAATGCACAAAATTCGAACCCAGACAGTGCCAGTACGATTAGTTACATCGGCACACAAATAAAAAATATTGAAACTGAAATTCACTCCAGTGATATCATATCAACAAGCAGATCCGACAATGATTCGACCGGAAGTGAAAATGTAGAAGAAAACAAAAGTAAGAGGAGAAGAAGGCGTAGAAAACAAACTGCAATAAGCCACAAAAAAAAAAAAATTCGTCAGAACATTCACTAAATATGGAAGTGGATGGAACTGATGAAAAATAGAGAATTGAAAACAGGAAATGCATCCCCTCATCAAGATGATTGTCTATCTCTCCATCTTAACTCTCAATGTTAATGGAATAAGAGATGAAAATAAGCGTAAAACTTTATTCAACGAATTAATCAATTAAAAAGCAGACCTAATTTTACTTCAGGAAACGCACAGCACTCCCGAAACTGAAATGTTATGGGAAAAAGAATGGAAATGGGGAAAAAGTATTTGGAACTCTGGAGAATCAAATTCTGGGGGAGTGGCAATTCTTCTATCACATAAGCTTTTAAAATTCAGAATATATGCTGGGATGGGAATGGAAGAATCATTGTAGGAGACATTGCCCCCTGTAAAACAGATTCAAGCCAAGAAATCTTTTTCGATACCCTGTATCAGTATATACATTCAACAAATGTTACTATTTTGGGTGGAGACATGAACTGCGTGCACGATGTAGATCGAGATCGAATGCTAGCTGTTTCAAATAAGAGGGCAAAAAAGGAATATATTTCTCAGTCCCTAAATGAGCTGGTATCTTGTTTTGATTTGATAGACTTCATAGAATATCTGCCGAATGGACAAAATCTTTACACTTGGCGAAACAACACTGTACAGGCTCGATTATACCGAATTTATTTTACAGATAATACTCAAACAGCTCAGAATATAAGAAGTATACCTACACATCTTTCTGATCATGATATGTATATAGTTGAAATTCAAATTAATACGGACTTTGCGGAAAGGGGAAATGGATATTGGAAGAACAACATCTCTCTTTATGATGATGAAGATTTTCTAAATAAAATAGAAAATAAATGGGAGCATTGGAAAACATTAAAAATTTTATATGACACAACCACAGAATGGTGGATTGAAATAAAAGAACGAATCAAAGAATTATCAATTGAATATGGAGTTAAAAAAGCAAAACAAAAAAGAAAAGAATACAACAAAGATCAAAATGAACTGGAGGATTTGAAAAAACGCTTAGATATGGGCCAAAGAGTCCTTACCAAGTTTAATGATTTGAAGAAATCAATAGCCAAGAAGTATAAAGAAAGAGTCAAAAATAAAATGGTACAAAATCAATCTGATAATTTGGATTACAACGAAAAGTGCACCAAGTATTTTTTTCAAAAGTGGAAACATGAAAAAACACAATGTAATGTCAAAAGTTTGATAGATGATGCTGGAGTAGAAAGAAATTCTATACAAGAAAAAATTACTATAGCCTCAAAATTTTACAATAAATTGTATGAAAAAAAACCAAACAGACTTACACAAACAACAAAGATTTATAGCACAAATTACAAATGAACATGTAATGGATGAAGCAGATGCGGATTCATTACAGCATTGAATTGAAGTACAAGATATATTTGAAGCAATAAAAAGTATGCAAGATGGAAAAACACCTGGTCCAGACGGTATTAGTGTGGAATTTTATAAGAAATGTTGGAAAATTATAAAATCTGATTTCCAAGAATTAATAACCGAAATGTTTGAAAAAAATACCACACAAGATAACTTAAAACTGGGATACATCACACTTATTCACAAAAAAGAAGAAGAGAATAGAATTGAAAACTACAGACCCATCACTTTACTTAATACAGATTATAAGATATTAACCAAAATTTCGATAACAAGACTTAAAACAGTGTTGCCAAAAATCATCAGCCATGAACAAACAGCAATCCGTGGAAGAAAAATACAAGATGCATTATTAACAATTTGAAACATTTGTGCCCAAGAAATGGAAAAGCATGGGGAATCTGCATTATTATCAATAGTTTTTGAAAAAGCGTTTGATTCTATTGATTTGGACTACTTGTTTCTGGTCTTATCAAAGTTTGGTGTAAAAAAACATTTTGTCGAATTTATAAAATCATGGTATAAAGGTGCTAAGACTCGGGTTTTGTTGAATGGATTTCTAAGTAGTACAATTGAAATAGAAAGGTGAAAAATAGAAAGACAAGGTGATCCTCTCAGTTTATAAATTTTTGTAATTGCTCTAGAACAAATGCTCAAATACATCAAAAAGGAACCCAGCGTTCAAGGCATAATGATACTTGGAAACAAAGAAATATAAGTTGCTGGATATGCTGATGACATTTCTCTAACTCTCAGAAACAAGAAGTCTATGAACAAGGTTATTGACATAATTCAGGATCATCAAGAAGCAACAGGACTGAAGATTAATATGGAAAAAACTAAAATATTGAAACTCGGAATTAGAAACGACAAAAGCCGTATGTTAAAATCAATACAAGAATGTGACAGCCTTGAAATATTGGGTGCTATCTTCAAAAACAAAGACACTGCGGTCATAAACTGGATAGATTGTTTAGAAAGAGCAAAGCAAGTTGTAGAACTTTTGGAAAAGACAAAAGTAACTTTGGAAGGAAAATGCTTGTTGGTGAAAGTGAAAATACTTCCCATGTTTTTATATTTATCGAAAATATTCCCTATGTCTCCTAGAATAGGTAAACAACTTACCATGATGATAGAGAAATTTGTTTTTGACGGAAAAAGCAAATTAACAATGTCAACTTTATGTAAACTGAAAACTATGGGGGGATATGACATTATTCACATTCCTATATTCTTAAGCTGCATGTATGTCACACAAATAAATGATTATTTTAGAACGAGAAATGGTGAAAATGCTCCTAATATTAATTTTCAATTTTTTGAATATAACTTAGGCCAACAGTTAAGTAAATTTGGAAGTATACCCACAAATAACAATGCTCTTCATAGCTTCACACCACAAACATATTATAAATTTATTCTTGATTTTATTAGATCGTATAATTCAACAATGCAGGATTTTGAACAAGGAAGTCACAGACATTTATATAACAAGATTGATTCCTCCATAAATGGAGAATGTTTAGTTTTTCCACAATATGTTAATTTAGAGAATTCATGTGAAAACATACATAATAATATAGTGCCAAATTATGTGAAAACTTTTAAATTATAAAATATTATGGGATTTGTTACCAGTTAAAACCAAAGCTGGGATAAAGAGACTTGCCGGAAATGATATATGTGTATTGTGTCATGATGATAAACCAGAGTTTATTAGCCATTTATTTTACAGATGCTCTTTTGTGCAAGAAATTTATAATTATGTATATCGCCGGATGAGTACAGAACAGGTCTAAGTCACAATTTTGAGTTTTGAGAAAAACGCAAAAAAACAATTTATAATTTTTTTATTTTTGAATTTGGCCCATTCTGTTCTCAACAACTTCTGAATGTTTTTTGTATGGGATGCAAGGTAAAACAAGGTGACTTAGGCCTAAGTTGCACTGAACGAATTTTTAGGGATGTAAGTTTCGGACATTTCATTTCTGATGCTCATGCCCATCATATTGGAACTTGGGACTATCTTTTTTCAGTATTTTGGGGTTTTGAGCCATGCTCTACAAGGTGGTGTTCTTGAAATTCTGAATTTCATAATATTAAAAATTTTAGCTGGACTTAGGCCCATTCTGTTCTCAACTTCTACAGTCCTAGGTCCAGCTAAAATTTTTATTATTGAGAAATTCAGGATTTCAAGACCACCACCTTGTAGAGCATGGCTCAAAACCCCAAAATATTGAAAAAAGTGAATTTTGCAAAAATGTGACTTAGGCCCCTTCTGTTCTCATCTGGCGATATAGAGTCATTTTCAAAATGTGTAATATTCAATTTCTCGCCAATTATCGAACTTGTACTTTTATTGATTTAAGTGGACAAGAATACACCTTTGCAACCAGGGAACAAAAGAATGCAATTATTTTTTTGCTATGCATTGCCCGGTATAAACTGTGGCTAGAACGAAATGCTGTCATTTTTCAAAGTAAAATACCTAATGTACGCAATGTAAATTGTCAAATTAGGATGTATTTATTATCCAGAAAGAATATTGAAAACTTCTGTAAAAATAAGCGGTATACAAACGAAATGCAAATATTATGTGATAGTAAAATGAATGTATGATTTTTTCCTTTCATTAGTTATCTAAATTTTATAAATGTATTGCTTATTACTGTATATATATATATATATTTTTTGTTCAAGTTTTAAATCAAGGTGAATCATATAATTTACTAATTATGTTTTTTTGTTTTGCATGATATGCCTAAAAAATAAAATGATGTTATATGTATGACAACAAAATGAAATCATCTACATGAACGAATGAAATGGATTAACGATAAATGAACCGGGACATGGGAACAAAACTGGTTTGAATATTTATTCCATTATTTTAATTTACAATACTTTTTTTAATTTAATATTGTAATTGTCTGGTTATATCCCACTCATACGGGGTGGTGCAAAAAAGAAATCAGAGCCAGAATTAAATGGACAGAAGAAGGATAAAAATCAATCAAGTATTTTCTGAATCTAGAAAAATCTAGAAGAGCAAAATTTTTTAAATCATTAAAAAAATCCGATGGTAGTTTGGTTTTTTCCTGTGCTGAAACTCAAAACGAACAAGTTAAATATATAGTGAGTTTTATGAAAAAAATGAAAATTTAGACATAGATTGCCAAGATACACTCATAAATAATTTCCACCAAAGATTGTCGAACAATCAGAAACTAGATTTAGATAGTAAATTAACAGGAGAAGAGATAGACAGTGCTTTGAAATTAATGAAACAGAATAAGTCCCCTCTGCCCCTCGCTTGGATGGTCTCACGTGTGAATTTTATTTAAAGTTTATTAAAAAAGCTAAATTTTGGAAACTTTTTCATAAAATGGGTTTATACTCTTCTTAATAACACAAGGGCAAAAATTATAACAAATGGTTTCATGTCAAAGGAATTTTATGTAGAGCGAGGAGTTAGACGAGGTTGCGCCTCTATTATATCTAATAATGGCTGAACTATTAGCATGCAATATCAGATGTAATAGTAGACTTATAGGTTTTAAAAATTGCACAGGAACAAGGGAAGTATATAAGGGATTTGCTGACGACACCATAGTAACAGTAGAAAGTTTAGGATATTTAGATGCAGTATTGGAATTGATGAAAATTTTTGAAAAAGCTACAGGCTTAAAAATAAACATTTCTAAGTGTGATATCATGTTGTGTGGGTCAGCTAAACATTGGAATATAGGATCTACATATAAAGGTATTCAAATCACACAGGAACTAAAAAATTTAGGAGCATTCATAGGAAATAGTATCATATCACGAGATAAAAACTGGTTAAAAAAATAAATAATTCTATATAAAGTGTGATAAATTTGTGGCAGGGTAGGAATTTAACTATGATGGGAAAATGTCTAATAGTGAAAGCATTATTGTTATCCAAAGTGTGGCACATTGCTAACTATGGAATTATGCCTGAAACATTTATTGAAAACTTAGAATCCATCAATGCAATGAAATCCATACAATGAAAAAATTTTTAAAGTATACTAGTAAATCAAAAATACAAATTCACCGCCTCGAAATCCACGCCAAACAGTTGCCGCAATTATGCCACTTGTTAAAAGAGCCGACTCTTTCAACGAAAAATGATTTTTCACTTGTGCGAAGTAATCAATCGCAGACCGATACGGGCATATTCAAAATGTCTTGATTTATTAATTTGATTGTCTTCAATTTAAATTGCGGTTGCGTCAACAAAACAAGAGCCGCTCTTAAACACCACGGCAATCCGCGGACTTAAAAATGTGTGGTAAACTGCCCGTTTATATATTGTTTTGATCCGTATTTTTGCTATTTTGCGAATTCGATAAATTTGAGATTTACTTGTAACACTGGCTCCGCTCAATCGCAATGTTGTCACTCCGATTATTCTTAAAGATAAAACCTTTCGAAAAATCCATAAATTTTCTGTCAATTCTCACGTAGTAAAAGTTATTTCAGTACAATAAAAATACATAAATAAATATAAACATTGATCGAATATACTTTAATTATCTTATATATCATCACAAACCGGGAAAAAGTCGCGTTCTCAGCTTTGTTTAATGTTAACACGAAAAAAGAGTAATGGATAAAAAGGCAAATCCCGCTCACAATTGACCGTGTTTCGATTTTAGTGACGAAATGTTTTTAAAGGTCAAGCAAACATAATTTTGCGATTTTCGATGCCTAGAAAAGCGTTTTTAGACCGTCGCCCGCTTCAACAAAACTTAAATTGTTTACAGTTTTATTTTTAGTATTTTACATTGCCGTTTTTCAACTTATGGATACTAATTACTTATCGATCTTAAGATCGGTAAGTATATTGATAGGTATTTGTCTGTATGTATGTATGTCTGTCTGTCTGTGTGTGTGTCTGTTAGATGAACGCGATATCTCGCGAACGCGTGGTTGAATCTGCTCCAAATTTTGCATGTGCATGCATCTTACCTCGGACCAGAAGCCTATAGATTTTGGGTTAATTATGTCGTATAATTAGCGAGTTATTAACTAATTACCGATCTAAGATCGATAAGTCTTTGGTCTCCGACCGATATTCTCGTTAGAATTCTTGCCGGGTTCATAAGTCCGTGCTTGTACGAAAATAAAATAATTATCATAGTCATCGTGTCACAAATTTGTGATTTAGAGAGGATAAACGCCAACGTAAAGGCGTTTACGACCTAAATAATAGGTCACAATGATAAGTAACAATCGGCAATTTTAGCAAAAGGCAATTGCACGCGTTATTGGCGACTTTTTCAGTTCCCAAAAAAATTCAGAAGGGGTGGGGGGTATCTTTTTTAGATAGTTTCTGTGGTCTGAAAAGTCGAATAGGCGTTTTGACATAGTAAATGCTTTGATCTTTGCCCGCAAATTATGCTTGGCCTTGAACGAAATCCATAACGTGAAAGAATACGTCCAGCGGTGAAAATTATTTATAACAACTTTGGATCTAGTTAATTTTTAGCGATAATAATTTATTGTTGTAATGAAATACAGTTTGCCTCTTTCACTTCTCTTGCAAGTGCCAACAATAACACTATTGAAAGAATTTGACAATGAGAAAACCATATTAAATTGTACAAAAATGAATTAGTTGTGCAAAACCGTGGTGCGTGATCGGCGGTGCGTTTGAAGACGGAGTATTACCCGTGCGGGCACGCATGTTTCACGAAAATGTGAGGTGCTCCAAAGGCGCTCTGGTCCACATTATTGTAAGAAAACAGTTATAATATTGGTAACTATTAACCGTTCAATTGTGCTTGACTTGATCATCGCACTTTTCGGAAATGATAATTTTGTAAGGCGAAAACAAGATGTATTAAAATTTTCTGCGAAATTATTGGGGGGGGGGCGACCGCCCCCCTTTGCCCCACCCCCCATGGAGTAGGAGGGCTAGTTATTTCATTAATAATCATTGTGATATAGTGTCCCATAATAAATTGGAGGTTTGTATTTGAGTGTCAGATTTGAAAAATTAACAACAATACCAAATTTCTATACTTCTATTATCAACTCATTTATTAAGGAAATTCAATTGGAAAGAAGTCATCCATCATATGTAAATGAGGTTAAAAATGAAATATTGTGGTATAATCCTTTGATTCTAGTTCAGAATTTTCGATTTTCAAACAAGTGGATTCGAGCCAAAATCATATCAGTGGCAGATATTTTAGATAATACTGTGTATACATTGACAAATAGTATATAGCCTACTCCATTTCACAGATTAGAGATAGCCAAAGGAGACAATTTTATTTAAACAAATGTTCCGATGAAATTAACCAAGTTTGGAATAGTTTACCATTAAGCTAGACGGAGATACTAGCGAATAATAGGGCTGGGAATGGTTGACCGGTTAATCGGTTGACCGATTTTAGATGGTTAACGGTTACGATTTATTTTAACCGTTAACTAACATCTCGGGTACAAATCACCTTTATGATGTACAAGTCTTTCAAAAATTCAAAATAATATCAATAACTGTATTGGTAAAGACCCAATAAATGTAAAAAATAATTGAGTTATCAAGATTGCTAAAGATGAAAATTTGACAATAATTAATTATGAATCAGTTTTCAGTAGAAATATAATGTTAACGATTTTATTCCAAAATCGTATATTCAATGTCAACTAACAAGTGCGTAGATGATGCAGTTTTTCTTTATTATCTCAAAGTAGAATTTGCACATCGAACAATGAAAATTTGTCACATAAATGACATTTATTAACGGAATCGCGTTTTACTAATATTCTTCCATATGTCCTAACCACGCTGCCAGGGGCACGTGCCGAATAAGTCCATAAAACTTTATGGCGCCGTCTCCGGATGCTGTCAAGTAAAAGCAGAATGATTGTGACGGAATAAAGCGAGTTTTGAACTTTTCCCCGACCTTTGACCTTCAGGAAATTCTTTCCATATTTTACCATTGAAAAATTTTCGGTGCTTATTTTAACAGTGGTTTTGCCGGTTGACCCCTGATAAATGGGGTATTTTTGTTTCAAACCATCATTCTGATTCATAGCATTCAACAATCTGTTTTTTAAAAGTACCGCCAAAGAATTTCAGCTTAGTCTATAACAGCTATTTCCACACTAATTTTTTGATTACCGGTACTTTAATTAAACAAACTCCTAAGAGGACAAAGTGATCATTGAATTATTTAGATACCCATTCAGGTAACGCGAGTTTCTAAGAGAACTGATGTTCTACAAATTGCTATGACGCTTAACATGCTAGAACACGCTAGACGCCTTAAGAAAGGCGCAGAAAGAAAACAAAATTGCTGTAACACAAATATTTCTCACGTTTATCATTTCTGTTTGTTAGCGACGGCCGTAGATTCTTACTCGTAACTCTTACTTGTAAATTCATGTTAATAAAGTCTATATTGCCTTTCATGCGTCATGATTTGTATTAATTGAAGGGATTGTTGTCTGGAGTTTAAGAGAGTCCCTGAGTCAGCATAAAACAATTTCCTTTGCTCGTCCACAACGCGGTCAATTTCGATAAGAGTCGATCACCGCCCCTTAACGGATAACATATCGTAAAGGTGATTAAAAGTTACGGCGATAGCGCACCAAATAATACCGTTTTAACCACGAAACAACTGGCCGTAAATCGACACTGTTGCTGTTATGTAAAAGAAACACAAGCGAAAACAAACAATCACAGCCTGTACAAGCGTCACGTGTTAAACAACCAATCACAGACTGTACAAGCCATCAGCTGTTTGATAAGACAATCCACTTTCAAAAGCGATTGTGTGTGCGTGCACGTTTTTCATTGTGAGAACTTGGTATGGTTTGAAGCTTTTGGAATTACCGGCAAGTCAGCATAATATCATCTCGTTGCGTGATTAAATTCTGATGCGCGAATGAGCCGATTTTTTGGTGCAATCTGAGTTATGCGCGAATAAGACTGTCCCTTAGTTTAGCAACTTTTTTTTTTGAGTTTTAAACTCGGCCTATTCGCGAGCAAATACGGTACCCCAAAATCCTAACATAGAAGAAAAAACAAACATCAGCAACCACGGCTCCAACTAGAACAGTCACACCAGTGATTGGCATTTCTCAAGAAAGTTCCCCCTCCGACACCATCAATGTCGAAAGCAAGGAAACTAAAGGTTGGTCCCTCAGTCCAGACAATTACGTATCATCGCAATACCCCACCACACCTCCTCCGGTAGCTCCTCTCGAGCCAAAGCTAAAAATTACGTCAACCATCGGAAAGACACCATTTCGGCCCATGAAAACTAACAACCTGGACTACGGCTCGCAATTAACATCCTACTCATCGGTTTTCTCCGATCTACCACTTATTTCCTCTCCGCCGGCATGCCTCGGTACGGAAGACAACGCTCTACAAAATCAAAAATCCAGCTACACATACCATCAGGTCACCCAAATTGAAGCAAAAGAGACAGGGCTGAAACGAAATCATCATCAATTTGGCTAATCTATTAAAATTATAAAAAAAATATACGGACCCCCCACTCAGGACGAAAATGACAAACCGACTTCTTCCAAACCCTGACTGCTGAATTAGACTCAGAAAAGAAAAACCCTAATATTTTTGTCTTGGCGGGCGATGCCGTCATAGACAAATCCGAGGTACTGAACACAAACAAATTCGAACTGATAAAAGGCGAAAAAATTCTGAGAAAATACATCCAGGAAGCTTACCTCTCAGATCCATACTATGACAATTGCAAAAACCAGCCTATATACACAATAAAACATTAAAACCAAGCCCGCCGTATAGATAGAATGTACATATCCGATAATGCCAAAACCCAGATTAAATCCTTTTCCTACCAGCCAAATCTGATATACGATCACATCCTGTATTCGATTATTGAAATAAACGAATATCAAAAAATAAGATGGAAAAAGGGGTTTGGTGTAACAATACGGCCCACTACAGGAATCAGGACTTTATTGAAATGATTAAAATAAGTGACAGTCATCTCTGCGAAGAAATAGAACCTTCGACAATATCCTAGAATGGTGGGACAACGCCAAAGCAAAAAACACGCCTCGCTTTTGGAATACGAAAGAAAAGAATTATTGAAGCGAAACGAATAAGATTGGAAAACGACCTAAAAAACTATACACACGGAGTCTCCACCCTGTCTGTGACAGAACTATATAATTTGAAAAAAGACCTAAAAACATAATATTCCAGCAAAAAGAATTTCAAACGATAGTCTCAGGTGTCCCTGATGCGTAACATAAAGAAAAGCGGACAAAATATTTCTTCGAAATCATAAAAACGAGAGAAAAACAATGCTCTGCTCAAAAGCTCGAAATTAACGCGACCACCACAACAGACGACCCCCAGTTGATTAGGAACGAAATCTTTGAATTTTACACTGATTTGTGGGGTACCATCTCAACCACAGATCATGAGGCGCAAGAGGCGTACCTGGGGAAAAGGGGTTTGAGGAGATCAAGTTATTCAAAAATTATAAATCCCCGGATACTGGAGGTTTCGGAAAGGATTTCTATCTGACATTTTGGGGGACATTTTGACATTTTTGACGAGGACTCCAGCAATCCAATCGCACATAACCATCCCCACACTGCCGCAAGGGATTCGTACTCACGAACCCAAGCACAGTAATCAGAGGTGCGCCATGTTTTGCAATATAACTTTGTATGGGTCTGGTATAGTTTAGTACCACATGTACTTTTGCATATGTTATTCCTAACCCCCACTTGACTATGACATCCAAAATCTACCTGATGAGTAGTTTGATTTTAATGAATTTTCCTTAGTTTATGCTATTAATTAATTGCCAGTTACTTTATGAATACGGTCATGGGTTAGAATTTCTATAAAACATTTTAGATTATTATCAGTGACCTATTTATTTTTATTGAATATTTCAATTTTTTAAAACATTCGATAAGAATCAATTTTTTAAAACCCCTATTTCTCATATAATATGGTCGTCATGGTGATGAAATAGTAAACAAGAGTAGAACGTAATATCAATTGTGAATTTTGTTGTAACAATACAGATTGGCTTGTTTACGACCTGTTGCACCTATTTTCGTCAGCATTGATTCACATTTGTTGCATTTTGAAGCTTTTTTGTAGTAATAATTAGGGCGAGACATCATCAAAATCGTGAAGTGAGGTGTTTAATTTGCAAATTCCGTAAATGAAATTCTGAATTCCTCCTTAACTATTTTAGCTATAATAATGGTCGGGGTATTGTTCTGTTGGAACAGAAAACGTTAAAACTTGAGGTAATTAGCTCCTGACTCTCTACTGGGCAAAAATTATTTACATTTTTAGGCATTAGGTCTTATATGTAAAATATTACCGGTTTTCACGAAGTGCTCTTTATTTCGATTTCTCCCGATTTCTCTAATCATGGCACACTATTTGTGCGCGTAGGATTTTGTATGACAATGTTGGCCCAAAGCTGAAGCAACATTTTTCAAAATAAAAACGCCGGCAGACGGCCCACTGTTGTCAACTTTTTTTAATTTTATTTTAAATTTTTTTTTTTTCAATTTTATTGTTTTTCATTCCGTTTTTATTTATTTTCGTTTTATTTGGTTTCTGCATATTTTATTTTTTTAAATCTTGTTCTGATATTTTGTTGTTCAATTTTACATGTGACATGGATGGGCCACCATAGATAGACCAGTTAGTTATTTTTGAGCTTTCTTGATCTGTAAACCCTCTTTTGCACACTTGTGAAAATTCAACACACTTGTGGCCTAGTACCATAAAAACGCCCATTTTTTAACACTTACAAAAGAATAATGCAATACAGTCATAAATCACAGTTAACATATACCAAATCAGTATAGTGATCACAAATGTTACTTGGTGAAAGCCTTTGCTTGTAGCTCCCAGAGAATTATCCTGTGGCAATCTGGGTGGCTACGGCTTACTACAATCATTTTCAAGTTTAACTGGCAAATACTTGCTCACATAAAAATTCAATTTTGTGTTACTCTGCAAAAATACCTATTGAAGGCATTTGCCTGTGGACAATATTGATAATGTGTCTCAGTGGCTTATCAAAGATCTATTCTATTATATTACAGTATAGTAATTTACCCATATTGTACTTTCTAATCAAGTTGTAACTAGTGGAAATAATTACAATGGATTTATATTGTCTTCGATGGATGGTGTTGTCGTTGGTTGCAAGAATTTGTCATCCTAATTCCGGTTGGTATACTTAAATGATTTTATTATATTTTTATATATATTATATTTATAAAAAATGAGAAATTTATATTCAATGTAATCTACTCTTCGTGACCCATATATTTTGTAGGCGTGTCATGAAATTGAGTGGGGCGAAGAGTCAAATAACGAGAGCGCAAAAAACATGTTCCTGACTGTGTTGCTTGCAACAATGCGCAGCGTTTCGGATTGCCCAAGAGTGCTGTCGGTTTAACCAGCTGTTGAACTTATTTTAGAAACATACCGTTATTATCATATTTTCCTCATGATTTTGGCCATGTTTCAAAACAAGGTGTAGGTAATATTTGCTTTGGGTGTAGTTGGGTTTTATTCAGTATTCAGAGAGTCTGCCACTCACACACATAATGTCATGTGGGTACAAGCAACGTAATAGCTCATGCGTGGCCGCAGTCTTGTTTTCGAAGACGAAGGGGGCAAGCTTTCAGGCCAGTGTTTACTATTAGACTGCAAAATCGTCATTTTTTTTTTCGTTTTTTGAGCGATAAATTTCAAAGTTGACAAATAAACTGTGTGCGAGTAATTTTGCATTACCTAACAATATTTGCATAAGCTATGTGGTGCAGAAATGGTAGTTAAAGCTATCTGAGATTTTGCATTTACGGCAAAATTCCTGTTTATACTATTATGTTTTACACAAGCACTCCGGTTACACTTCTCCCGCAAAAACGCTGACTATTATGTTTGACACAAGCACTCGGGTTCCACTTCTCCCGCAAAAATGCTGACGGTGTCGGCCCGAGGTTGGAATGCGACGCCACACGTATCTATGAATGAGAGTGGTCATGTGATATTTTGATCAATGTGTACGATTTACCAGTGCAAAAATACTGACTAGAATATACAAATTGAAAGCGAAAGTTTGTCAGGCACTCTCTTGCCAATTGGAAAGTTACGATACAAAGACATCACTGGCGGCATAGTTCAACCGCGTCTCACAGATTTGCGAAATCAACAAATTCTCATGTATTAACAGCCATTTATTGCAACCACAAACGTTGAAAGCACATGTAGTTTCCAGGAATTTTGGTATACTTTAAGGACTTTTTTGCCGTGTGTGCTTTGTTTATATAGTCATAATGATTCGTTCATTCGCAAATTACCGTGAAATGATGTGAATAAATTGGGTCTCTATTGGGCAGACCTGGTTTATATCACTTTTAACCGGCACAACGCTTCTCTACTACCTATTAAACAAGTTAAAACAAAAGCCAGGGCGGCTAACTTGTTAAAAGGGGTCCGGTCCGAACACCTAACTTGTTAAAATTTTTATTTACGGAATTCGCAAATTCACTTTTACTTCTCTTGACGATTTTGATAATGTCACGCCCTATTTATTAGTGCAAAAATGCTCAAAATATAACGAATGTAATCATTTCCGATGATACAACAATTCGTAAACGAGACAGTGCGCGTTGTTACATCGAATTTCACGATTGATTTTACGTTATACTCCTGTTCACTATTTCTACGCTCCACCCGCCATGCATGCCCGAGTGAAATGTTTACATTCTCGAAATATACTTGGTCAAGAATAAAAGTGATCACTAAAGAATAATTTGAAAGTACATTAAAAGAACTATGTCCTGCCATTTCTTTTCTGGTCATAGCTTGTTCGTGTTATACTATGTATGGTTTCATGCGAAATTTATTTCAACTTTTAATTTTCGTTAAACAAATTTATGTTTGGTTCATGCATGAAACGGCGAGTCACGTGCCGCCAATCATACGGAGTTTAAAATCTGGGATATTTATTCTAAATATCTCATCTGATTTGACGTTTCTAAATTTAGGGAACGGTGTCGGTACCTTTTTTTGCGAAACAGGGAATTGAAATGAACGATTGAAACGCAAAGAAAACAAATTACACCACAACGCAAAGACGATTTTTCAAATTTGTCGTTTTTGTCTGTTAGCGAGCGTTGTAGCTGAATTCTCGCGCAATTCACGATCGGTTCAGAGACGTTCTGTGTCCAAGTGAAACGGCGCAGATCACGTGGTACCCGATATTCGAACAGTAAAATGCCATTCGAATAATTTAATATTCGATTCGCTATTCGTTATTCGAATATTTTGCCCAGCCCTACTCCCGACACAATCACGATGCATTGAAAAGCAATATAGACTTTATTAACATAAATTAACAACTAAGAGTTACGGTTAATAATCCACCTACGGCCCTCGCTAACATGCAGAAACGATAAACGTGAGAAATGTTTGCGTTACAGTATTTTTGTTCTCTTTCTACGTTTTTCTTGAGGCCTGTAACGATTCGTAATACCGGCTTACGTGCGATTTTTATAAAATCGTTGTTTTAAGGCCGTTTTCAGAGAGTCTGCCTATTCGCGATATAGGCGTATTTCGAGTAAATACGGTAGTACTTTTGTAACCCAATTTTGCATTACATAATGATATTTGCTGGAATTCTAACCTATGTGGTGCATACAATTGGGATGAAGCTTCCGCATTAACAGCAAAATTCTTGTTTATAATATGATTATTATACAAGCACACCCAGGCGCGCAGCCAGGATTTTCAAAAGGGGGGGGGGGGTCATAATCATAAATTCCCATTGCGGTCTGTAACAGTCTTCGCATTACCCGCTCGTTAAAGGGACGTCTTTTCAGCGTATAATGATTATTCTTGTCGCGTGAAATATTCAATCCCTGACAACTACAAAATTTTAAAATGTCTTTATATATTAATTTAATTGTGTCCAACGTAACTCGCGGTTGCTTCTTCTTGCGTCAAAATTCAAACATTAGTTCTCTGAAATGCCACGGCGATCGGTGGACATAAAAATATGAGATAAACGGTGTATTTAATTTTAATACGTATTTTTGAATGGAATCTTGCCAACTCGTTATCGCCGTTAGAAAAATCTCAATAACTGATATAAAATCCCGAAAAGTACAATTTTATTTTGTACAATGAAAATGCATATGAAGTATATCGTTAAATCAAAAATACATATTCATCGCCGCGATTACGCCACTTGTTAAAAGAGCCCACGTTTACAACGAAAAATGATTTTTCTGTTGTGCAAAGTAATCAATTCGTGACCGATAAGGGCATATTTAAAAAGTCTTGCTTTATTAATTTAATTGTCTTCAATTTAACCAGCGTTTGCGTCGACAAAACAAAACAATTTTTCACAATTCACAAGTTTAAAATACCTCGGCCATTTGCCGACATAAAAATTCGTGGTAACTGCCCGTCGCCTATTATATATTGTTTTGATCCGTATTTTTTCTATTTTGCAAATTCGACAAATTTGAGATGTGCTTGTAACATTAGGCCTGATTACATGTCCATCAAAATCAGTTTAGCGAACCGGTTCGATTCGGAAAAGTCAAAGTGGTCTCGGAGACCACTTAGCGTCCTCGATTACATGTCCACACTAACGAGATAAGAACAGTTTTAGAGCTGCCGGACTAAATCAAATAAGTCATGATTTGCGAACACTGCATATATTTTATTTTCAATAAAACCGTAAATTCACTAAAAAATGTTAATTAAAGTATATATCAAAATTATATGCACGTTCTTGACCGAAGTTCTGTGAAGACAGGAGTTACTTTCCCGTTGAAATTTGCTCATAATCTAAGAACAAAACGTAAAAATAATTAAAAGTATGAAAGGTGGACGAGTTAGATCATTTTGGCCGACCATTCAGCGTTCAACGTTGCAGAATGCCGGCACCTTATGACACACGATCCATTCAAAAATTTACGGTAGGCCTACAGTTACCAGTAGTCTACTGACAACCAAATTTAAACAATTACAATTTATCAACCGAACATTTTATGTGAAGTGAGCTCATCATATGTAAATAGAAACAATTTCATTGTTTAATATCGCCCTACAACTGCGACGTTAGCGACACTGAAGTATTGAATTTGCACCTGTATGTACAGTTAGGGTACCGTACCAGCTAGGATGAGGTATGGTGAAATATCTCAACTCAAACTGAAGCTTATTACAGTATTAACAGAAGTTGTACTGCGCTCAGTTTATACCAATAAATATTAGGACATTAATTCTCTGTTTCAAAACAACAACCCAGCATGCTAATACGCTGCATCAGGATCGCACCAGTACCAGGTACCGGTATTCCAAATTTGTGTTCAACAGCAACAAAATAGATAAGGATGAAGTTTGAATTAAACTTGCACTATCTAGCTAAATTTTTATTTGTTGTAAAAAACAACTCACTTAACTGAGATGAAAAGAAAAATAACTTCCATACCCTTTCAGTCAACGTAAGTAACTGCGATTTCTCGAGTAGCAAGACGAAGCAACCGAGCAAGACCGGTTAGCTCACTTCCAGACCTCCTAAATAGGAGGTCTGATGTTCTGGACCGACGGTATAGATTTGAATCGCAGGCGAACCACTGAAGCGTGAAATAGTTCTCATATGTGGTCTGCTAGACCGGTTATAGTGGACATGTAATCAGGCCTATTGACTCCGTTCAATCGCAATTCTTACACTCCGATTATTCTTAAAGATAAAACCTCCTGAAAAATCCGTAAATCTGCTGTAAATTCTCATGGAGTAAAATTTATTTCAGTACAATAAAAATTGATGGATATACTTCGGATTAATTATCTTATATATCATCACAAACCGGGAAAAATCGCGTTTTCAACCTTGTTTAATGATAACACGAAAATTTTCTACGACAATTTTAAAGTAATGGATAAAAGGCAAATCCCACCCACAATTAACCGTGTTTCAATTTTAGTGACGGTATGTTCCTAAACGCTGACCAAACATAATGTGCCCCATAAGCACGCGAAATTTGCGATTTTGCGACTAGAAAAGCGTTTTTAGACTGTCGCGGGACTCAACAAAACTTATATTGTTTACGGTATTATTTTCAGTATTTTATAACCCCGCTTTTCAATCAAATTTCGATCGCGGTTTTACTCCTTCTTTTGTCTTTAGAACCTCGCCACCGATGAACGTATAATGACTCACGAATTCACAATTCCGTGCAAAGTACAAAAATAAAATAACTATCATGTTTATCGTGGCACAAATTTATGATTTAGAAAGAATAAAAACCGCTTTTTCAGTTTTCACATTTCGTGCGAGTACAAAAATAAAATAATTATCCTTGTTCCCGCGGCACAAATTTGTGATTTAAAGAGAATAAACACCAATGTGAAATTGTGAAGGGCGTTCACGGCATAAATAACACGCCGCGTTGATGAAAAGGAGAGGCAATTGCACGTGTTATCGGCAACCTTTTCACTTTTCAGAAAATTCAAAAGGGAGGTGGTTTCGACCCCGAAACCCCCCCCCCCCCCCCCCAACCCCCACCTCTGGCTGCGCCACTGAGCACACCGATTCCGCTTCTCCCGCAAAAACAGTTGGCGGCGTCTTTGAAACCAGATGTCCGAATACAAAGCAGTGCCTTTCTTCAAACGAGAGTGGTTATGTGACTGTCAATGACATCGATGAATTGTGACCAAATTACACGATTTTCTAGTGCAAGTTTGACGGGATTTGTTCCTTCCTTAGTGAATTTATTGGAGTCATTCAGAAAGTTGATTGATTGATCGAATACAGGGGAAGCATTTATTTATCATCTCACTGGCCAACATCGGGCGGAATTGTAGGATCATGTTGTTTTCTTATAATAACTTTTTTAATGAATGTTTATATTTTACATCTGTGTATTAATTATGATATGTTCTTGTTGGGTTTTCATTTATTTCAAATTAGAAATTGTCCGGGATGCCCAAATAGGTGTATAATAATGATATTATAGTGTAATCGAGTAACCAACTTACCAAAGGAAAGTCTAAGGAACTTGAGGCGCTCAGCCAGGATTACGGTAAAATTAAATACCGGTGCTTTAATCGTACAATTTACAACTCGTCTGTTAAATACATTCCAGAGTTTCGTGTAGCTCGCCTCCCACTGTAGTCGTTTGGTGAATATTAGGTATGCATATTTCAAGAATATAGTTGCTAATCTTCGACCATTATTTAATTCGCAATCAGTTGTAATCACGTAGCGTTTTTTTCTTCTTCATAAATGAGGTATTTCTGAGAGAAACAAATGTTAGAAATAAAACGATAAAAATAGTGAAAATTAATTTCAAGAGAAAAGTAAATATGCAAAAAAGTTTATATGCACAAAAACATCGATTAAATGTGCATGAAATGTGTGAAACTATTACTCGTGGTAATTCAATGTTAATCTTTTTATTGTCATTCTATGAGTATTTACCTACACTTGATTAGAGACTGACAAAATAGGATTTTTTCTAATAGAATAATTTGAATTTTATTTTTAGTTAATAGAAACTTACTAAAGACTGAAAACTCTGTAACAACTAACAAGACGAAATTTTTACTTTCTAATTTGGTGACAATCGCGACTTTTTTTCACAAGTAAAAATTCAGGGGCGGACATCGACGTTTTTTAAATTTCAATCAGAACTATGAGTTTACATCGGCGAAGATGTTAAAGACACTATTAGGTAGTGAATTCATAAACATTTCAATTTTATTTTGATATCATCATCTGGTTCGATAACAGTTTGTAAATTACGGGCTTACGGCCCAAGTTTTTAGCGAACAATATTATCATTACTGACCCCGTGATGAAGCTATTTATAAAGCTAATAATAGCTGACTTTTTATGATTTCTATCTTTTTCGTAATAAGTAATAAATTAAACACTTTGCAAAATCGTCATTACGTAAATACTCAGTGTTGCTTTGAATTAAATATACTGATTGAATAAATCGGCAATAATAACATTTCTACATGGTCAAAATAGCATTTCCGTCTAAAATCTCTGGAAATTTCCATAGAATACATTATTTACCTGTCTTACTTTATCGGGTTTGACGTTTCTAAACGTAAAAAACGGCTTCAAAGCGCTTGAATTGAACAGATGTGAGAAAGGAAAAACACCACAACTGAAAGATTTTTCATATTCATCGGTTCCGTCTGTTAGCGACAGTCGTGGGTGAATTCTTCCTGGTAACACTTACTTCGAAATTATTGTTAATAAATTTGAACTTGCTTTTTGATGCGCCGTGATTTGAATTACTGAAAATGATTGTGTAGGGAGTTTGAAGAGAAGGTCTTTAATCAGCTATAACAGTCCTTTTATGACTATTATTGAATTGTAGAGTAGGTCAACCTATCGCTCAAAATAGCGGGGATGCCGACTTTCATAGTGAATTTGTGTAATCTTTCAAAGAAATAATAGAATGAAAAAAGAAACGACGTCAATCCATATCGAAGACCGGGGATGTTATTTAGCATGTGCTTTGTACAAATGATCACATCTCTGGCTATGGCCGGTGGTATCTAATATCGATTGCTGTGTGTATTAATCACTGTCTGTTGGATGGAAGGGGTAACAAAAATGTGGGAGGCATTGCTGTTCACGGAAAGGAGTACGGTTCGCAACTGACACAGGTTGGTTTTGATTACACAAAGTTTTGTTCGCAACAGGCGTGCTTAGCAGGTGTCCTTTGTTACTGAAGAATTCGCTTGTTTTAAACAAGGGTTTTTCAAACGAAACTTGGTTAACAGAAAGGCACCTCTTCAATTAGCAATATTAACCGAAAAAGCACTTTTTCAAGTATCTACTCTGTTTGAAAAGAATTGAAGCAGAAACTAGGGCACCTAACTTGCTAAAATCGGCAAAAGCACTTTCACACTTTTTTTTTCAACTGCGAAGCACTTTCGCACTCATAATTTCCTTGGAGTCAACACTGCTGACGTGACCGCTCGCATTTGATTAAATTTGATTTTATCTTTTACTTGAGAGGAACAGCGTTGATTTACGGCTAGCCGTTTCGTGGTCAAAACGTTATCATTTGGTGGGCTATCGCCGTAACGCAAATAACGCCGCCCGACTTTTAATCACCTTTATACACTGACCGCTTGTATTTGATTAAATTTGATTTTATCTTTTACTTAAGAGCAACAGCGTCGATTTACGGCCAGCCGTTTCGCCTTCGTTATGATTGAAATATTTATCGGTACATCATGCATGACATCGCTCACGGTGTTGAAGTAATGACACAATATTGAAAATCAAATGATAAATAAAATTATCCATATTACCGAATTACCAAGGAATTGCCAACTGTAGCAACATCGAAAGAATGGAGCTTGTAAATATGCCACAAAAGAACATTCATTCTACGAGGTATGAAAATCCCTTTAATAGCAATTTCCGAATCAGCGATTTATAAGAATGTGTTATACAGGTTATTTCTTTTCTTGAAACAGACATGGAACGAAATTTATTGCTGTTGTGGCCTGTGGGCGATCAAAATAAATTGTTTTATGCTGATTCAGGAACTTTCTTTTAAACTCCCGACACAATCCCTTCCATTAATACAAATCACAACGCATTGAAAAGCAATATAGACTTTATTTACATGAATTTACAAGTAAGAGTTACGAGTAATAATCCACCTACGGCCCTCGCTAACATGCAGAAACGATAAATGAAGAAATGTTTGTGTTACAGTAATTTTGTTTTCTTTTTGTGCCTTTCTTACGGCGTCCAGCATGTTACGATTCGTAGCGATTTATAAGAATGTGTCAATACAGTGTTATTTCTTTCCTTGAAACAGACATGAAACGAAATTAACCGCTGTTGTGGGCGATCAAAGGAAATTGTTTTATGCTAATTCAGGAAATCTTTTTTAAACTCTCGACACAATCGCTTCCATTATCACAAGTTACGACGCATTGAAAAGCAGTGTAGACTTTATTTACATGAATTTACAAGTAGGAGGTACCATTAATAATCCACCTACAGCTGACTATTTTGTGCTGACGAATAAAATGATGATTGATTGATACAGCCCTCGCTAACATGCAGAAACGATAAACGTGAGAAATGTTTGCGTTACAGTAATGTTGTTCTCTCTTTACGCCTTTCTTAAGACGTCGGACCTGTAACGATTTGTAGGACTGGCCCATTTGCGAATTTTTATAAAATCGCCGTTTTAAGGCTGTTTTTAGGGAATCAGCTTATTCGCGCGATAGACGTATTTTCGAGAATATACGGTATATAAATCTTAACCAACAATTGCTGAAGACAACACAGAGTCGGAACAAATATTTTGTTTCAATTTTTCTACCTATTTCGAGTTTAGCAGTTAGTAAATTCAAAACTTAGAATTGTGTCACTGTCTTTTTTCAAAGTTGGCAACTAGAGGGTCTGGTCGGAGGCTGGAGAATGTCGGTTTCAAGGGTCTAAAAAACATTTCAAGCCACAAAAAATTCCTATGTTTGTTACAGAAAAATGAATGCAATTTTTAAACTTTTCAGAAGGAGAGGTGTTCTGACCAAGGATTATAAAATGCAAAACCACATTTCTCATTGATGCAAACTGATTAAATATGACCCACATCCTCATTCTCCACAAGTAAAATATAATTTGCGACCCATTCATTGAACAAGGTTCCTTATCATTAACCTATAGATGCTAAATTTTTATTGTTAATCTTGTTGGTGTTTTTTTTTTGTTGCTGGGAAAAAATAGCTTAACTTTGCCACAAATAGATACGTATATACTTCAATTTTTAGTACTCGAAGATAAAAAAAAAGTCACCAGAAAGGTGACTCATACATTTTTATATATACAATTTTTAGTTCCGTACTATTTCCATAGAGCAGTGGTTCTTAAACTTTTTCGAGCGCGACCCAAATCTTGAGTTTTATGGATACTCGCGACCCAATCCTAAATAACGCAAAATGTGTTTTTAATGTTAGTACAGTTTGACACAAATACAGACAACTATTTATTAGAAACAGTGCCTTGACGCGAATTGTAGCAGAAAAGGCGTCCGCTGTCCGTCGCAAACACGACATCCTAGCTGGCCTTCGGTATCTCTCGCAATATACAATTTTTAATCATCAAATGTGCACACACTGCTTCGTTCGTGGTAAATGGTGCCTCGAGATGAAGTCACATTTTCTCTAGATATTGAATAATCTAATGTCGAGAAGCGAGCTTTTTCATTGCGTCGTCTATTACAAATTACATTACCAAAAAGACACCCATTTTTGGTTATTTTAATCCACTAAGACGACATTCCGCGCGGTCAACACAACGACAAGCGACGTGCATGGTTACCGATACCATAAAAATAATACACGTGACTGGCATATCAGAATTGTGATGTAACAATGAGCTCAAGACAGTTCTTTCCGTGAATGAAATTTTATATTTCATTATTTTTAAATACCAGAGTTCAGAAGCTAAATTGAAACATTGGGAAAGCTGAAAATTCGTCCTTCTCCTCTTAGGTTGCCCTTGCATTGACGACCTTGTCGCGACCCATTTTTAAACCTTCCGCGACCCATGTTTGGGTCGCAACCCATACTTTAAGAACCACTGCCATAGAGTCTCATGGCAGGTGATATTTCAACCAAAATGTTGATTTAATACTTTAATTGATTCAATTAAGTAACAACCGTTTTTTATTTTCATTGTGCTTTGGCCGCCTCCGTCTAGCTTGTCTGCTGATCTTTTCAACAAAGTTGGTGCTCTAGGACCATGTTATATACCGGTACTGATCTGCAATCAGTATTTATTTTATGTAAATTTCATGTACATTATATTTGGGAATTGCTTTTTTTACAGATTTCAATTTTTCAATATATTATGAAGAACAGGAAGATCAAGATATGTGGGCAATTGGACTTCCTTTTCTTAATATTACATCAACCACAATTGCACCTAGTATCAGTGCCCATTTTGGTACTTTAACTCCTACTTTAAAATTACAGCCAGGGGGTTTGTTGCAGGGCACTGGGATATTTTACTCATCTCGTGATCCCAGTAAGTAGAATAGTTTTGAACTAGTGATTTTTTTAACATTTGCTTTTTTGATCCAGGGAGATGCATCAAAATTCTAATATGAAGTAATATGTTCTTATTGATACTCTTCCATACTAACATGAAGAATTATCATAATGTGTTATTGTTTGCATATTTTTGGAATGATTAGTTTTTTACTCACTGCACCTTAATCTGACATATTTTAACCGCTATGGACCTTTCCCCGACCTTTGACCCCCGAAAAATTCTTCCTATACTTTACCATTGCAAAATTTTCGGGGCTATTTTATTAAGAGTGCTTTTGCGAGTTGGCGCCTGTAAAATGGGGTATGTGTTGCAAACCATCATTATGATTAATCGCATACAACATTCTGTTTTTATTCTGGTCTATCACAGCTATTTCTACACTAATTTTTTATAACTGCAATTAAATTAAAACTCCTATGAAGACAGAGTGATCATTGAATTATCTGGTTTATATTTAAGTTTCCGAAACACAACTGAAAACTGACGAATAGAGTTCGAAAACGCTCGCCATATATGCAATATATACGTGCCATATATGCAATATATTTCGTCTGATTACCCTATCCGACTTCATATAACTTAATCCTCATGTTTGCAGATTTTTGATTTACCTGACCCCACTTAATCATTTCAACTATAACATATCTTATCGAATTGATTTAACGGTTTATTTATTTTTGATTGAAAATGTGAATTCTGTGTTGCATAATGAGAAGCTGGATTCGGCGCCGTGGAGCTATGGCATTTTAGTGGAGCTGGAGCCGAGCTAACCATGTTAAGTTTAGTAACTCTGTTTGTTAACGCTCCAACTATCTTATCACTTTTTCACATTTATTATTGGACGCGTCACTGTACATAACGATCGTTTCAATATTATGTTGTTGTTCTTCTCTTTCGTCATGATGAAATCGCTTTTCTCTTCGAATACTGGACCAATTGCTTTGAAATTTTCAATATTTGAAGATTGATTTTTTTGCCAGAGGGCTATTACTTTTACTTATTTCAAAAATTCCTGTGGACTTCGTTTTTTATGTGTCAGAATAAAAAATAGCGCACCTTGTGACATGTCCATATATTTGAGCACAGCTCTCTTGTTTTGTAGTATTATGCTATATAAATAATAAAATCTATATTTTTGACCTCGTAAATTTTTATAAATTTCATTTTATTATATTAATTTGAGAGTTTTTAGTTGAAATTTGAAACCCTTATGGCTTACCGGTATATCACAGTTTTTGAGTGCCGCTTTCATGAAACTGCATTTGGTCAGATATTTCATGGCAGTGGTCACACTTAAAAACCTTAATGGATCTGGAGCTTGAGCCCAGATCTGATGTTAATATGAAACGCCGAGGCTGGAACCACATTCTTAATATACTGTGACGCTGAAGCCAGAGCCAATGTGATTTCGAACCAGCTCCCCAGCCCTGATTGTATCAAACTTTTTTCACTATATTTAGGTCTTTAACTTGATATTCTGTTTTGCAGATATAACTTGCACTCTGAACACACAAGCTGAGTCAGAATCAATCGATTTCGTTTCTTGCAATTTTGAAAATACCACTAATTTGTTGACTATTTCTTTGTCATTACCGAAGCTTGAGGCCAGGTTCAATGAATCTGTTTTCTATTTTGAACTCGGTAGCTGGGGGACTTCGGATATGTCAGATGATGTGAACATATTTGTGTCCGGTGAGTGATTTTCTAAATTAATGTTTCCTACATATATATATATGTATTTGATCAAGGTAAGGTTACAAGAAACTTGCTATTATAGGTCTTTGTTTATATATATTCCTAATGACGTGTATGGATAATCCAAGATATGATGATGAAGTTGAGTTTTGATGATAATTTATACGCACAGCATAAATAGACATTGCATAGCAGAAAAAACCTTTATAATGGTCACAAAACAGCAATCCTGTTTTTTAGTAATTGTCATTTACTTGTAGCGTGTTTCCAACTGCCAATATGAAAAGGTTTTCTAAGTATAGAGAGACATCAAGAATTTTGATTTCAGTTTTTATTCTATTTAAATCATTGTAAACATGAAGTTGTTATGTTAAGTAGTTCCTCATTGTATCTTATAGTTAAATTGTATATTTTTTTCAATACTTTTGGAATCCTAATTCTCATTTTTCCAATTCGCACTCTTACAGTATTCTTTTTTATGTGCTACCTGTACGTTTGTCTTGGTCCTTTATCCTTCAACCAAGCTCTTTGCATTGCGCTCAACATCTACATCACTGCGATCAATAGAATTTTAGAATAAGATTTAAAACTTTCTTGCTATGTTCACTTCATCTGAACTTTGTTATATCGCACACAGTATAATCCAGGGGTGGCCAACCAGTCAGAGCCTAAGAGCCGCATTTCGTACTTTTGATACTGCGAAGAGCCACAATATAGACAAGAACACTCACGAACATCAGATATACCTTTTTTCGCTGTGCCAGAATGCTAGTTTATTGTAAATATCACTAACCAACATGATTGTGACAGAAGTTTACAAGCCATTTATTGTTATGCATGCTGCTTAGTAGGGATGGGACGAGTCCGGCATTACAGAGATTCGACGAATCCGAGTAATAGGTCAAGGACTCGAATCGAATCCTCCGAGTTCGTGACGTCACAATGTGAAAGTAGAAAAACACCTTTTTGATCATACTACAGCATCGCGCGTTCACAAACATACGTCGTAGCTCATATTTTTTTCGCTAATGGTTCTGCAGATAGCTGTTGAATCAAATTAAAAATATATTTTTCTTCATTTTTGGCGGCCATAATACAAACGTAAACGTGGGTCAATGTGTGCCTTGGCTGTGAACTGGATTTCCAGCCCACCACCTTGCGTCAATTCTGGG